>VUQJ01010507.1:3358-13952 GCA_015108635.1 Andinoacara biseriatus
TTCTTTTGTTCCATTCTCTTTCTCTCTCCGTTTTTTCCATGTCATCCCATCTTCATCTACAAATGGTAGTGGATGGCAAGATGTAAATGAGATCCTTATTACAGCAGCATTCATCAAGCTGCTGCTGAAGAGACTACAATGACTTGAAAAATATGCCTGTAAATTTGTTAATTAACTTAATTATTCTGCTGAAAACTCATTTGTCTTACTGAGACAGTCTCTTCTGCAATAGCCTTAAACATGTTTCAGTCATTATTCACGTGCAATGCTATTTAAAAACACTTTGGTTCATTCCTTTTCCCAAGAGGAAAAAAGAGAAAAGCTTGACTGGGTGAAAAGAGTGGTGGAAAGGTACACTGTCACCTCTGCTGAAAGACATTAATTGTGTTATTTAGATGATGCTTTTATAACAATCTGGGGAGTTTTGGTGGAAATGTGCTACTAGAAGTGTATGTGACTAAAAATTACTTTTGATTCAAATGATTAGGCATCAACATGTTGGAGGTATGTTATTTATACAGATATGCATTTATACTTTGCATGTATGATTAATTTTGTATTAAATAGAGATCCCACATCAATATTGCAAAGGTACACAAAATATCATTTTTTAAACAGTAACTTATTTTCAGATATCTTGCAAGTGATGTTAGTGGTTTGGGGTTTTGTTGCTGTTGTTGTTTTTGTTTGCATCTTCATTCCATCATGGCTTTTCTTAGTTGATGATCAAAGATACAGTTCCTGTTTCAGCACCGTGGTGCAGTGTTAGCACTGCTGTCTCACATCTAGATGGTCTGGATACAAATCCACCTTAGCCGGGCCTGTTTGCATATTTTTCCTGTGTTTGAGTGGGTTTTCTCCCACAGTCCAAAGACATGCAGTTCGTGTGTTAGTTCGTGTGACAGGCTGGCAACCTGTACAGGGTGTACCCTTTTGCCTTATGACAGTATAAGCAGAGGAAAATTGATGAATTTTATTCATCTAGCACCCAATTACAGTTGCCTCAAGGTGCTTTACATTGTAAGGTAAAGACAATAGGAACCTTCAGAAAGTACATGGTAAGATTCTATGGTACATGTCTATTAGACCTCATTCCCACCATTATTTAGTACTTCAATCCTAAATGTGATCAATCTGTCTCTATTAATGGGCTTTAAGGTGGCAGTAATTAAACCATTACTTAGAAAGCCGTCATTTGACCCAGCTGTCTTAGCCAATTATAGACCACTCTCCAACCTTCCTTTATTTCAAAAGTTCTGAAAGAGTAGCTGTAAAACGTCTAACTGATCATCTGCAGGAGAAGTTTATGTGAAGCATTTCAGTCAGGTTCACTTTTCAGATGTCTGTTTTTATTTATACTGTATGAAAGCAGTCAGTGTGAATAGCAATGTTTAGGATATTGGGGAATTTCCCTTATCTATACCGCTTACTAATATTTAGTGCTGCACCTCGATTAGTCTCTTGCACAAACAAGAATAAAAAGCCAAAATCTCTCTATATCAAAGAGGGATTTCATTCTGGTATAATATTTTTGTATTGTTGTATGTGATTGATCTTCTATGTCTGTAAGAGAACAACTTAAAATTGAGATTAAGGCACAAATTGTTGGAATTATTATGTGAATTTATAGTTTGTTTTCCTATGAGTTATCATATCTAATGTTTTCATAAGTTGTTTCTATATATTACTGTGGTTTCTTTTATTCTGATGGGGACATGTGGTGACTTTCCCTCAAGAAAGTCACGGCATTCCACAGATCCTTATTCTGTTACAAGCCTACAATAAAACACATCCCCCACAGCATACACACACACATACACACACAAGCATACAGGAAGTCACGTATCCCTGGCTAACGTTTACCTTCCATGGGTATTTCTCCACTACCATATAAGGTTACGTAGAGCCATGAATGTTGTTTTATTACTTATGTTGTAAAACTACTTTTGAAACATCACGTGACTTTTACTTAATAAAAACCGCTGCAGGAGGAAGTTGCGCCGAGAAGCTACTTCATCTCTGACTCAGGTGCGGAGATTTCCTGTTCCGTTCCTGAGATCAGAGGGGTTGTACCTTCTCCCCGCTAGCAGAGACACCTTGAACTGTCTGTGTGTGAGTGTTCTTAGGTTCAGATCATTTTATAAAACAATCACAAATGTATACATTTTATTTTAAATAAAAAATAAGTTGTTTTTTAAAAAAAAAAATGTTCAGAATTAAAAAAAATCATGTTTTCTATATTCATCACATGTAGTGTCATTTTTGTTTTACACTTAAAGTGTGTGCGTGTGTGTGTGTGCATGTGCGCGTGCATGTGCATGCATGCAATACATTAACTTTTTTGCTTTTTTTAAACAACACATTTGGGAACGAAGAAGACCATTATCTGTATTCTTGAATTAAAAATGTCACTATTTTTTTTATAGTTGATTTCAGCTGCGCAATAATTCTGGGCCTCTGAGCATTTTTATTTCATAATGATCCAAATACTTTCAGTGGATAATAAGTCAGTTTAACATTCTGTCCTATCAGAATACATGCAGAACTCTTTGCTAGATGATACACTAGAAAAATTCATATATTTGAAGCATTATTTTTAAACAGGAGAAATAAGATATTCATCTTACAAGGGACCAAAAACTAAAGCAGTCATTGACTGTGGAGAAGAAACTAAAAGAATGTAAAGCCATATTAAAATCCTGACTTCAAAGAAATATTTGGTAGCATTTACCTGATAGAAATTGAAAGTTTTTCAAAATGTATCTATCCAGCATACTTTAATGCCATTCCAGGAAAATTAATAAAAGCTTTAAATCAAGATTTCAATTTTATTTTGAAAAATAAACCTCACTATCTGAAAAACAAACAAACAAACATAAGAAAAGAAAACATATGATCAGTAATAGAAAGGATGGAGGCCTAAAAGTTATTGAATTTAATTGCCTTAATGGAACCTTAAAAATAATTCCAGATCAAATACAGTGACTCGTTTTGGTATTGTATTAGAAATGACCTATTCGAGTAAAGTTAGTGGTTTAAATTTTCTTCTTATCACAGCCTTTGAGGTTAACAAGCATCCTTTTTCTCTATCAAAGTCCCACACCCATCATACTGACTGTTCATAACCGTTCACCTCACAGCACTATAAAATGAAATAATAGGTACAGTAAGGGGGAGCATGGTGGTTAGTACTGCTGCCTTAACAGTTACAATATAACATCTAGAAGGCCAGGGTTTGATTCCATTTTGGTCCAGGCCTCTCTGGAGTTTGTATGTTTTTCCCATGTCTGCGTGAGTTTCCTCCCACAGTCCAAAGACATGCAGGTACTGGGATTACGTTAAGTGGTCACTCTAAATTGCCCATAGGTGTGAATGTGATTGTGAATGGTTGTCTGTCTCTCTGTGTTGGTCCTGAGACGGGCTGGCGATCTGTGCATGGTGTACCCTGCCTCTCGCCCTATGACAGCTGGGATAGGCTCCTAGTGACATCTATTCTTCTTCTTAAAAAAAAAAGAAAAGAAAAGAAAGAAAAAAAAGACTACGGTTTAATGATAACATGCTCATTTTGTACAAACAACATCGAAACCGCAGACCATGTATTTTTCTCATGCTGTGTAATACAAACATTCTGGCTTCATAAATGGATAAAAGCCAAGATTGCATCTGTTTTTGATTGTTTTATGCTTATCCATATGCCTATTTTTGGTATAGATTTTTATTTTCACTATTTCTGTGTTTTCTCTGTTTACATTCATTATTATGGTGCCTTTTGACAGTTCATTGTATCGTCTTGAATTTATACAACACTTATTGCGGTATTTGTAAACTTAAAAAAAAAAAAATCTATGTGGGTAGGTGGCGGTAATACACCTTTATGTCGGTTGTTAACCGCCGAAGAAGAACATGACGCAGAAGAAGACGGTGGAACCCAGACCGCTCGTTGTGTCAGAAATATGGCGGCTTTCAGTAAATATCTGACTGCTAGGAACTCTTCCATAGCAGGAAGCATTTTGTTTGTGCTGGTCCTGCTGAAGCACAGGAAACGGACGCGCACATCAAATAGGTAAGTGGGGTTCCGTTCAGAAAATTGTGGTTCCACAAAACCTGGTTTTCAGCGGTTTGTGGCGACTGTCACGCTAACCAGGAGCGGCTACCGGCCCATTCTGACAGGTGCCTGCTGCTGCCTGGCTGCTCTGAAATCCACCCCCATTTTTTTCTAAGCAGGCAGGTTTGCTTTCTGCGCTGTGTGGTCCCTTAATAACTGATCCGACCGGCTCAAATCAGTAAAGACGGAAATAACGAATGTATCTGCGTTCCATTATTCCACAACCTTGGGCTAACTTGGAACGACTTGGTTATCAATGTCTTTGTGTCTCCGACCCTGTCATCATGAGAACTCTCATACGTCACAGGTCAAATCTAAATGTTTTGTTTAAATAGTTGAACTGGTAGATTTAAAAAAACAAAACCCTGACAATTATGTGACACGTCCCTTTTCATGTATGTACAAGTATATGAACAGTGCTTGATTCCTGCATGAATTCTGTAAATGCAGGATCACAGTGGAAGTCACTGTTGACATCACCAGGCCCACATTTTCTTTTAGTATTGCTCGATCACCTTTATCACTTAGGTTGCTTTGTCTCCACGTGATGACCTTTGCATTGTTTGCATATGCCTGTTTGGTAACAATCTTCTGGATTATTCCAGGCTGTGTGCTGAGTGAAATGGTGTTTTGTGGTGCACGTGGATTAGACTGAACAGGTTAAAACCATTAAAGCATTGCTCTAATGCTTGCTATAATATAATATAATATTTCTTCAAACTAACTATTAAAAGTGTTCATTGTGTACCAGCCCATCAGACTGGTTTTGAAGCATATGCACTTAGGTGAAATATTGGCCACAATACTGTAACAAGATTTTACTTATGATTGGTTCAAGTAAAAAATGAGAACATACACAGTTTATTTAATTGTCTCCCCCCTGATAATCATTTTAATATTTTATTTTTCAGAGGCTCAGATTTGGTACTGAACACAGAGGTATGTTTAAAACCCCTTTCTTGAGTGTTTAAAGCAAAGTCTACATAATTCTTCCCCAGGTAGTTTGCTGTAATTGCTCTAATTACAATTTTTGCTGTACCTTTTCACATAGAAGGATGGCAAAAAAGACCGAGCAGCTGTGGACAAGGTTTTCTTCTTTCGAATCCTCCGGATTCTACGGATCTTGGTGCCTCGTGTTTTTTGCATGGAGGTATGATTGGCAACAGAAGACTAGACTTGGAGCAAGCTGTTATATTGCCTGTAGAAACTCCTGTCATTTATTGTTTTATTTATATTTTTTAGTTCGATTCCAGTACCGTAGACAACAGCTTAAATGCCCTTGTGTAGACATGCTGTTAATTTTCTCTGATTGGAATGAGTATATAATAAGTGCGTATACATATGGATTTAGTGTATAAAGGCTGCATGCATCGTATGTAATTATGCCTCATAATTTTGTTCCCCCTCACTGTGATATCAAATTGTATCTAGTATCAAGCATTTTTCTGTTTGAAATTCTAGCATCTGACAACCGATGCAACTGGCAACTGAATTTTTAGTCTGTCTGCCTTTCATCTGATTTTCCAGTGGATGGCAGAAAAGCCATTTAGAAAGTCTACTTTAGAGGAACAATTGTAAACATTTAAACATTTGGTTAGGTAATGGTAGAAACATAACTGCAAACTATTTCAAAATGTTACTAGGACTGCATATACAACAGAGCCCTTTGAGCTCTCTTATCTGAGCAGTTCAGTAGATATGGACAGAGTCAAGGTGAACATAATAAATGGCTCTGATTGACTGCAGTGGTTCACAGACTACACTAACTACTCTGGTTTGTTCTCTACAGACTGGCTACCTTGTTTTTATTGCCACCATGTTGGTGGCTAGGACCTACTGTGATGTGTGGATGATCCAGAACGGGACCATGATCGAAAGGTCAGACTTGGGCTTCAATTGGGATAAGATGTTATTTATCCCCGACTTGGGAAATTCTCTTCCTTTTTTTTTTTTACAGCAGTTAAAAAATGAGCCAACACAACAAACGTGGCATATAAGCAGAATATGTAGCACTAAAATCCAAATAAACTAAAATAAAGTAAATAAGTAGAAATGAATGAATGAATGATACTTGATTGATCCCACAGTGGGGAAATTACAATTAACAGAACACCCATCCAAGAAGACAAAACAAAAACAAACATAGGAAGATAGATGAACTGTGGCTATGCTGGGTAGGAGATTCTCCCACCCATGTTTTGTTCACAGTAGAACACCCAGAAAACATGAAATGTTTAAACTGACAAAATGTAAAATTTCTAAGAAAAACATTAGCTAATTTTGAATATGATGGCAGCAACATGTCTCAAAAATGTTGGAACAGGGCCAGGCCTACCACTGTGTAGCATCATCTCTACTTTTAACAGTAAACTTTTGCCATTAATTTCACGTTAACGACAACTAGCAGCCTATTGCAACCACTCACCAATGCAACAAGTCAGGAAATACACATTTTCCCAGGTGGTGGTTGCCAGGCAGTCCCCATCCAGTTTGTGGGCCTGTGAGATTCAGGCCAAAAACACAACCTGATGAGTTAGCCGTCAGTGTCTGCCATGCAAACTACAGGTGTGGAAATCTGCTAGCGACCTACGCCATTGCACAGAGGTTTTCAGTCCAGCACGGTATACCGCAACCAGTTTCACACTAGTGACTGTTGGCAATCTCCAGAAATCACTGTTAAATCAGGCACAGAATACACACTCTTCCCAAGTGACCTGCATATACCAGGGGATCACTGACCGGTCTCCAGACCTGCGTGAATGGGGCTTTAGCAATCAATTTCACACTAGCGACTGCCAGCAACCTCCAGCAACCACTCACAGCCAGTCAAGAATGGGCCCTAGCCTCTAGGCCTATGTGACTGAGGCCCAAGTTAATCTACTAGTTGTCACAGCCAGAGTGATAAGATGAATGTGAGACAAGTGCAGTAAAAGGCCTTACTGTTTCCAGCTATGGTCACATGCTGATTGTGTTCATAAAGTACTTACCCAAGTATAGAAGGTACCGTGTTGCTGGTTCAGCAGATTTATTACTTTCCTGAGGGCGCCAGAGTGGCAGTGCATCCATGCTAGACTACAAAATGCAACACTGCACCCTTACACATAACAATATTTAATTTTGGATTGTTAGAAATTGTATCAGTGATCATGTCAGTGCAAAACATGAAGAAAATAAAACCTCTTCAGGGACATTCTGGATGCTTAGGGGGTTAAGGCTTATCACACTCAGACGTTTTAGAATATATTCAAGCCTCCAGTATTTTAAGTTATACATCCTGGAGTAAAGGTTCTTCAGCAGTGCCAAAAACTAGCATTTCACTGCCAGGAGTTGAATCTGTTGCCTAGCAACATGATCCCATTGACCATCAGCTTGTGTGTGTGTTTTGTGTGTGTTTGCTGCGACTTGTTGTAATCTCCATTGTGTAAAGGGAGTCTTAAGCTTAACCTCAGCCCATTCTGCTTTATTGTGCTGCATCCCTATAGGGGGACATGATAACAGACACAAAAGCAGTACACAGTGCTGATTACAGAAAAACACACACATAGATATATATAATTAATCTGAATGGGTGCATAAAACCACTCACTGCATTTCATTTAGACGTCATTTTTAAAGTGTGTTTTACAATAAGACAACAACAAACAGTATATTCTTTAGAAAAAAGCAAGAAAGCAGTGACACAAGTGAAATAATAATCATAATAACCTTAACATCAACTACATGAAATGAAAATTAGAATTTCCCAAATGTGTTGCTCTGTTGTCTTAATTCAGCAAATGCCCATAAATGTACCATGAATGCCCCGCTCTCTCTCTCTCTCTCTTTTTTCATCTCTCCTCATTAAGGCGCCGTGCCCGAACTGTCCTTCCAGAAATATAATTGAAAGCGGGGAGAAAGGCAAATGTTGCTTTAATCTCATTTGCAGGCGAACAATGGGCCTGGGACTACGCTAAATTCATAAAAGTGGCTTTAATGCGATGAAATTTAATGAGGTAATTTGTGACGGAGCGAGATGGTGAAAGTGTCCTGCCGTGTGCAAGGATATATGCACTACACACATGCAGGAGGGAAGACGCACAAGGAGAGTAAACCTGTCACTGGATCAATTTATGACGGGGTGAAAGAGAGAATATTCAGTCAGACAAGAGTTTTTTGTGGACTGGACTTTACTGAGCGCTAGTTTATGTGCGGTATCTGTGTCACTCTGATAGAGAGCTGACTCATACTGTGTCATAAAGCTGGGGGCCTATGTCAGCATCCTACAAGCTAATGAAGCTAAGAGAGAGCTTGAAAGGAGCATAATTTCTCTGCTAAGGCGAGAGGCTAGGAGGAGTTGATAGGTGTAACTTAAGTTTTACGACCAACGTCTATTGTCTCCAACAAGAGACACTTGGTGATATATTCATGGAGCTATGTGCAACATAACCCGCTTGTACCAGCATGCACATGCTTGCCAGTTGCTAAAAAGTAGAAAATCACCTATTTGGGATTGCTTTAGTTTTTTACTTTATAAAACAATCAACTGAAGAGACCTGAATAAATCAATCAGATTAAAGATGCTTTTATAATGAAGAAATGTACAACACATGTTAATTAGAATGTGCAACCTGTGGTGGTTTTAGAAGAGTAAGCCTCAGGGTACCTTTCCTAGCATGAAGACTGGAATAGCTTCCACACTAGTCACACTAGTGCTTTGCTAGCCTGACCACATGGGGGTGGCTGTAGCTCAGGCGGTAGAGCAGGTCACCTACTGATCGGAAGGTCGGCAGTTTGATTCCTGGCTGCTCCGGGCTGCATGCCAAAGTATCCTGGGGCAAGATACTGAACCCCAAGTTGCTCTCCAACTCAAGTGTTGGAGTGTGAATCTGTGTGAATGTTAGACAATAAAAGCACTTAGAGTATACACGTGCTATATAAGAACTAGTCCATTTACCACAGACCATGTAAAAGATGGACCGAACCTCTGGTTCTGAAAAGTACCTCAAACCTACATTCCTTTTAATGTCCATTAGGTGGCGATTCTTCTGGATGTATGGACGTATATGGGAAAATGACCCCTGGCTCCCTTGTTCTGTGACCTCATTAAACACTTTCCTCATGAGTTTATGAGTGCATTCACTAGTTTCAGGGCAGATTGAATAACATGAAATTAATTTAATCAGTAATGATCCTTCTAAGACTCAGAAAGGAAGATTATCTGGGATATCCTCATTGTCTAAAGACTTGTTAATCAAAAGTCTTTAATCAAGTCTTTTTTTGCAGTTTCATAGTCAGAGCCAACCCTCGTTTGTCACATCCAGGTTCAAAGCACCACGATGGCAGTAGCAGAAACACTCGTAGGTAGATGCTTCATAAATGTATGATATCACTGTGGATATGTCTATGTTTTAAACACTGCTGGGAGTGACCAGGAGTGAAAGGATTAGAATAGAGTTTGCGAGTGTTTGCAGAGTTTCGTGTCTTCCATGCAAACTGGGCAAAACCTGCCGTAACCTGTTAGCAACCACTCTGCAACCTGCCAGGGAAGACACAATTTTACCACAGGTTGCTAGGCCTGCCCTGACGTTTCAGAAATTGATTTCACAGACAGGCACCGACTTCCAGCAACTGCTTGCCAACTGGTTGGGGAATGCACATTTTTCCCCAACCATGTTTTTTTGCCTCCAAAAACAAACAAACAACACAGTCAGACTATAAATGCATCAGCTGTAGGATCATCCAGCTTGATTGATTGGTAGGGCCAACTGTGATGACCTCCTCTTTGTGGCTTTTTACCAGCCTGTCAAAAAGTGAAGTTTACATTTCTGGTGAAATCACTGAATCTTTGGAGCTGTTCTTTTAGTCATTCTGACATTCAAAATAAAGGGACTGAAATTTGAAATCAAGCAAGACAAACTGAAGGAGAATATACTTCACCATTCTTTTATGTGTCAATTTTCCTAACAGCGGTATTGCATTGAATCAAAGAAGAAACAGTTAGGAGGGTGGATGAGATATATTGTAATACATTGTAACAAGATATGTTAAATTACCGGTTTTATTGAAATAGGTAAATTGGGGTAAAAAAAAAGAAGCCTTTTTAATATCAGCTTACTCCTCTCTTAATGTTTCAGTGTTGGGTATGCATTTAATTCTCACATATTGGTTTCATTTCCAGGCAGTCTGTTAGCCTACACAAGCCAAGGTACTTAATTACAATATTACATCCTGGCCAGACCTGCATACAACTATTTCATGATGAAATGAAACAGAACACCGAAATTTACAGAACATTTCACAACTGAGGGTCAGTAACCTACAAAGTGTTTAAGCTGCAGTGCTGGACTGAAAACAGTACATTTGTATTCTTTTGTGTGTAATGTTATGCTGAATGATAACATCAAAAGGGGGTATGTGATGTGTTTTCATTAGAGTGGCTTGAGTTACTACGATAATGTTCCACCCTTTTTTCTACAGCCAACACCCCCCCCCCCCCCCCACACTTTTTCC
>VUQJ01010510.1:4802-16343 GCA_015108635.1 Andinoacara biseriatus
CCACTATATTTTATATATATATATATATATATATATATATATATATATATATTATTTATTTATTGACTCAGCAGGGATTGCTTTCTACACACATTCATGCTCAGATGAAGGCTAATTGGCACTAGCTAACTTCCCAAATCCAGAGGCTAACGACAGCAAAAAAAATAAATAAATCACTGTTGACACCGATCGTCTGAAGTTGGGATATTCGCCTGTAGGACATTTAGTCATGTGAGGAAGTCGTGGCCAGTTTTTAAGCGGGTAGGTTGTTTCAATACTACTTAGCTCAGCCAAAGTCATCTTTCGGCTAAAGTTAGCTTCCACACATTCCCCCTGCTATGCTAATGCTAGCAAGCTAATTTTAAAGCTAGGCTAGATTTCCAGTGTGACTAAAGCCACGGCTTTAGCCACCCTCTCGCGGGGTGTCTGTCCAAGGAAAAGGCACCCATTTTCCAGTCAGTCAACCTCCCCTTCACTGCCATGATGCTCTGTGTTTGTACCCACACCCTGCCCAATTTCTCCCGGAGCTGTTGGCGTATCCAGCACACCTACCTATCAATGCAGACGAGCGCTCAAGACCGCAGGCCGGGTCACTACAGGCAGGAACGCCTCAGTGCTCCGAAAACAAGGACATGTACTCACACCTAAACGTCAACAGAGCCATGCTGCTCAGGGTCATTACCGCACCGACAGCCGGAAAATATGAGCTGGATGGTGTTCAGAGTTCCTCCTCATCCAGGATGAAAAGCCGCCCATTTGCATTGAACCTCTGCTGGCTGCAGGTGACAGAGCGGTGCGTTCAAGACTATTACGAGTTTTCAACATTATTCAAACTGTTCTCAAATCAGCCAGTGCATTTAGTACCCACTAACGAAAAACAGACCTGGAGCAGCACAATTATTAGGCATAGCCATAAGCATGCTTATTGTTTACCTCTTCACGTGTGAAATACTTAAACTAAACAGAACTTTAAAATATATTTCAATAGTTAGCAAATAATCTATTTCAGATGACGCTTGTATGTGGCAAGTGTTGTAGAATGACAAGAGCAAAGCAAATATCAGAGATAGCATTAATAATGTATGCCGTTACAAGTCAGTTTCTTCTTCTTTCACCTGCCCCCTTTTAGGTGTTGCCACAGCCTCCATCTTACCCCATCTCTAGTATCCTCTTCTGTGACACCACCCCTCTGCATGTCCTCCTTCACTACATCCATCAATCTTCTCAGTGGTTATCCTCTTTTCCTCTTGCCTGGCAGCACCATATTCAGCATCCTTTGTGCACTACCCATTGCTTTTGATGGTTGACCCCAGGTATTTAGACCCATTCATCTTCACCATCTTTACCCATGTCTACTTCTCATTCACACATATTGACTTAATTCCACTTCTTTCCAGCACGTACCTTCACCTCTCCAAACTCTCTTCCCTACTCTCACTGCAGATCACAGTGTCATCTGTGAACATCATAGTACATGGAGACTCCTGCCTGACCTCTTAAACCCATCTGTCACTCCTACCACACACCTTACCACTGTCTCACTGTCCTCATGCATGTCCTGCACTAGCGTCACATACTTCTCTGCCACTCCTGACTTCCCCATGCAGTATCATTGTTCCTCTCTTGGCACCCTATCTTATGTTTTCTCTAGAACTACAAAGACACAGTGAAGCCCCTTCTGACCTTCTCCATACGTATCCGTCAATAGTCTCAAAGCAAACATTGCATCTTTAGTGCTCTCTCAGCATGAAAGCATACTGCTGCTCACTGATCATGGCCTCTCTTTTCAACCTGCACTATATTGCAAAAAGTGTTCACTCGTCTGCCTTCACACGCATATGAACTTCAGTGACATTCCATTCTTAATCCATAAGGTTTAATATGATGTCGGCCCAACTTTTGCAGCTATAAGAGCTTCAACTCTTCTGGGAAGGCCTTTTGACCGTTCTTCCACAAGAACATTTGTGAGGTCAGATGATGTTGGACAAGAAGGCCTGGCTCACGTTCTCCTTTCTAATTCATCCCAAAGGAGTTCTATTGGGTTGAGGTCAGGACTCTGTGCACACCAGTTAAGTTCTTCCGCTTCAAACTCGCTCATCCATGTCTTTATGGACCTTGCTTTGTGCACTGGTGCGCAGTCATGTTGGAACAGGAAGGGACCAAACTGTTCCGCAAAGTTGGGAGCATGATATTGTCCATCATGTCCTGGTGTGACAAGCAGGTTAAGAAATAGTACAATTTACTTTTATTTGTTGTATTTTGGTATATTTTTCCCATGTATTTTGACTTTTACATTGCTGTAAAGTTGTTACTATGGCTAAAGCTTATTAGTTTAATGAGTAACACAAAGAACAAAACATCAGTGGACTCGTAACTCTGTCCTGACTTGTCCTTTTAGTGGCAACAAGCAATGTATTTTATTTCCTTGACTGGTGGCTTGGTGAAAATAGACAGAGAAGAGTTTTGTTTTTGTTTTTTAAAGGAAAACTGACATGTAAAAATTGATATGTATGAGAACTGCACAGTATGTGAGAAAATTGGACAAATTTGATCTGATATTAAAAAGTAGTAGTTGTCCCTGAACGCAACCCGGCCGGTTTTCACCCAAGATGCACCTGTCCAACTGGACCGTCTGAGAAAAGCCATTTTGTTGTGCTAGCTAGCTTCATGGTGAAAAAAGCCAGCAGCAATATGGGTTTGTTATGTCAGCGATAACTATGCCGCTTTTAGGGGTTTGTTTACTGTCGCAAAATACAGTAATTAAACTCGTGGAAGCCTGTAAGTAGTGAACAGGGACATGGACTAGCCTGTAAAGCTACAGCTTCTGGGGAGAAGACGTAAACTGCTCGCTGAAGTGTGCTGCAGGTTCAGATAACATACTGTTAGCTAGCAGTGTGTTTACTTAGCTAGATGTAGTTATGTTTTTGGATTAATTAACCTCCCGTTAAGTCACTTTTTTTTTGCCCGTGAATGTGTTTTAAATAGGCTAGCGAGTGCCTGTGCTGTCAACCAAAGACAAGTAGCTCAATAAAGAGGGAGTGCCGCTGACAGCGAATAAAAACAGCCCCAGCAGTAAGTTAGCAAAACACTTGAACCATACAGCGTTAAGCCAAAGCGCTAATCTGATAATGGCAGAGGACACCCGACAGGACAAGAGGGCCAGCTTCACTTCTATAACGGAGCACAACGCCAACGGGATGGCCAGGACCTCCGCTGTGGCCTCAGGCAAAACCGGCACGTCAAAGAAACTAGTGATCAAAAATTTCAAAGGTACTGTCACTGAGCCTTTTCTTATGGGTTACCTAACTGCAGCAGCTGCACGGAGTCACCACAACACTACAGAGGATGCAGCTTTCAGGTCATACCCTAAAAAAGAAGCTGCTGCCCGAACTGCCCTGATCAATCCTCCACCTGCCACCTCTAACCGGGGCTTGCTCCTAATACACAGATGTGCATTTTCCATCGATGCTGCACATTTGTTTGTGCCTCCATCCTCCAATTTTTTCCAGCATGGGTTTTAGAGCTGCCTGACCCAGCACCTATTGGACGAAATAAAAACTAACCATTGAACTAGTAGATTTAGTTCAATAAGTGATTTGCTTGTTTTAAAGTTCTGCTGCAGGTTGCTTGGATTGAGAGGTTACACACTTCACTTGACAATTAGCCAGAGACTAATTAGTAAAAATTAGTTATTTTGCTCATTTTTATGAATGAACCTTCGGGCTTTCCTGATGTGTAATACCAAAGATTTAATTCTCAGAGTAAAAATTAAACATTTTTAGTGACTGTAAGAATCAAAGTGTGGTTAAGACATACTTTTATTTTTTAGGAGATTTTTTTTGTACAAAAAAGAATCTGTAAAAAAAAAAAAACCTTTAGATTGACTCAAAAACAAAACCCTAGTAAACACAATCAATTTGCTTTGTTTAGTTTCCAACAAAATAAATGTTTATTTTCCAGCATAGCTGTGAGTCAAGTGTGTGGAAGTACACGCTCTTTAGATTATTCTAAGTTATCCCAGTACTGATCCTTAAAGTGAGATAGATTTACTGTAACCATGAAGCCAAGTATAGAAGTGGGTGTGACGTTGTATACAAGCTTTCTTCAGGAATGACTCGTAGAAACTTTTTTTTTTATTATTTTTTTTTACTTTAAACACATGACAAAAAGCTTTGGAAATACCTCTGAACATTTATCCATGGGGTTTTATGGTTTCCAGACTGACCATTCTTCTAGTAAATATCTGATCTGCATCCTAATGTGGATGTATTTAAGTCCTATAAATGAGTCTTGTTGCTGTCTTTTTGTAAACAGATAGGCCAAAACTAGCAGAGAACTACACCGAGGACACGTGGCTGAAGCTGCGAGATGCGGTGGGTGCCATCCAGAACAGCACCTCCATCAAGTACAACCTGGAGGAGCTCTATCAGGTTTGTTGTCTGTCTTTTTAAACACAAAGCAAAGTTAGATTTTTTTTAACTTCACACCATGAATAATGTGTTGCAGTGCTGGGCCTTAAAAACATATCAGTACAGAGCAACTAAACACGTCACTTTTAGATGCTTTGCAGTTTGACATTTTTAATACCATAAAGCCACAGGAGAATGGGTCTGAAGCTGCTAACAGCTGAGGATTAAAATAAACTTGTAAAGACTTATTTACGTATGTCATGTACAGGATGTCTGTTGATTTGTTTGCTTTTAAATTTGTGTACATTAATCTGGACAAGTTTCCACCACATTTTAAATGTTAAAATAAATATTGTTCCCAAAATCACCTCTGGTGTATAAACTTTAGAAATTATGTGAAAATGTGTGTTTCCTGTGGTTTCTGTTTCTTCTCCATGTCTGTGATGTACTTTGTTTCTGCTGCACTTGAAGGCAGTGGAGAACCTGTGCTCGTATAAAGTCTCCCCGACTCTGTACAAGCAGCTACGCCAAGTGTGTGAAGATCATGTGCAGGCCCAGATCCACCAGTTCAGAGAATATCCTTTTCATGTGCACAGCCATGCCTGGCAAACTATGGGCTAGTTTGTGTGTGCCTGCTGAAACATTAGACCAGGTAGGATCTGTCTTTCTGCTTTACTAGAAGCCAAAATGTGATTCTATTATATGCACTGATTAATAAATTGACAGTGTGGGAACATGATAACAATATTCTCAATATAAGAGCTGAACACTTAAATTGGCTCTCCTCTATGAGGGGAAAATCTGTAACCAGACACCACTTTCCTGATGTTGATCAGCCGCATGCAGCCAAGAGTCGGGTATTACTTATGTAGTAATTTGGTTGAGGTCTGTTAGAGAGCCTGCACACACAGTAGAAGATAAAGCAGTGCTCCATTATGGTCATAAATCTGCAGTTTGGAGCCTGAGGTAAGTTTTGCTTGGAGTGTATTGGTAATTTTACGCTTCATTTAATGAGATTTGGGCTCTGCTGGCAGATGTCAGGTGATGCTACAGTCTTTTGTCATGGGCTGCTAAATGTATAACAAATTTGACACCTACACTGTAGGTCTTTGCATTTACAAGGTTGATGTAATTTAATAATCATGTTTAATAAACTTATTGAGCAGCTTTGTGCAGATTGTTCATTTAAGCATTAAGATGAAGTTAGGCCAAGGTGTTTTAACATGCTTTCTGATTACAAGGGCTACTATAAGATATTTCAGAACTGGTGTTTAATGACGTGCCTCAATAAAAGATTTTCTCCTTAACTTGGAGCTCACAGAGTCTTTGGACAACCTTTCCTTCCTGAAGCGAATGAATCGCTGCTGGCAGGACCACTGTAGGCAAACTGTGAGTGTGATGTTTGATAGATATGCATTTAAATCTGTTCTGCTCAAAGGTTAGTGGACTCTAAGAGTGTAAGTCTAATGTTCTCTCTGTAGATTATGATCCGGAGCATCTTTCTCTTCCTGGATCGTACCTATGTGCTTCAGAACTCTCTACTCCCCTCCATCTGGTAAAATTATAGTTTGTTCAAGTTTTTGTGTCTGTAAAGATGTTCCCAGAAAGCTGATGTTATGTAAACATTGCAGGGACACTGGTTTGGAGCTGTTTCGCACACACATCGTGAGCGACAGTGCCGTTCAGAAGCGAACAGTGGAGGGCATTTTGGAGCAGATTGAACTGGAGCGAAATGGAGAGACTGTAGACCGCAGTTTGCTTCGGAGCCTGCTGGGCATGCTGTCAGACCTGCAGGTACATGATCGCTTCTTCATCACGTCAACACACAGAGTGTATATCAGTGTTTCTCCATTCTGACTCTCAGTTCTTCTTAGGTTTACAAAGACTCCTTTGAGGAGAGATTTTTGACTGAGACCAATCGTCTGTATGCAGCAGAGGGACAGCGTCTGATGCAGGAGAGAGATGTGAGTGAGATTATCAGTGAATCGGTGTGTCGTGATCAAACATTCATGTGTGCATGTGTACTGAGTGTGTGTGTTTGTATGTTTCCAGGTACCCGAGTACCTACACCATGTGGCTCGTCGGTTGGAGGAGGAGAATGATCGAATCGTGAGCTACCTCGACCAGAGCACTCAGTAATGTTTTTATTATTATTATTATTATTATATCGTGGTGTATCACTCCACATCAGACAGACATTAGCTATACCAGATATCCTTTGCAGGGGTGGATAGGGATTAAGGAAGATAAAATTGTCTCCTCACCATTTTAAAAAAACAGCTTGTACAATATTCAGAAAGAGAAAAAACTGTTAATTACCATGTAGTGCCAGAGAAACTGCTAAATGTGCCTTACTTTTGAGTCAGCAGGCAAGTGGTGCATCAAGGTGTCAACCAGCTCTCTTTGCAATCACAAACTTTCATAGTACTGTGCAAGTTGACACTGTACAACAAGGGTTTAGGTGCAAGTTTATGCTGTCAGACCTAATTTAACTGTTTTTGGTTGTTTGTTTTTAAATATTATTGGGGTTTTTTTGGTCATTTTCTACACATACCCAGTGCACTCAAAAGGTTCTGCTACTGAGCTTGTATTTAGAAAAAAAGTACATTTGGTCGGGTTACTCTTTAACAATTGTCTCCTTGTGTTACGTCTGAATCGCACCCTGGAAGTCCCCTTCTGACCACATGCAGCTATGCATCTGAAATGTCACCATACAGCTTTAACTTACACAAACATTAGCTTCTGTGTTGAAGTGAATCAGCTTTTATGTAAAGGTTCTTCGCTGAAGATGGTTACTGGTTCTCTGACTGCAGTCCCAACCTCAGACAGGATTTTTCAGTGTAAGGTGCATACTCCTCATTTTTCCAGCATCCGCAGGGTTGTGCAGGTGCAGCTTGTCACTGTAACATCTTGACGTATCATACAGATAATAATTAGTGCACATAACTTGAAGTTGTTTAGTATCACCTACACAACACTGCTTAGCATCTGCCCCACTCGCTGGATTTGGTTCCCTTTGACTCCATTGTCCTCTTAAAAAAGCCAGCCGGACTGGATTTCCACAGGAGACAATCCCAAAGGAGGCAATGGCCAAATTTATATTTATTACTTTTTATAATTGAATTTCTGATGAAGACTTAATTTTGCTTTACAAGATAACATTCGTTATCAAAGAACTTTGTGCATGAATTTCTTCCTTTTCTTTTCTTTGTTTTGTTTTTCTTTTCTTTTGTCCTCTTTGTTTCACAGGAAACCTCTCATTAGCTGTGTTGAGAAACAGCTTTTAGGAGAACATATGACTGCAATACTGCAAAAGGGTATGTCTATGTGAAAGAGTTTGTAAACAGCCACGCACAAACACACATTTGTGAAGCTCATTTTACTGAGTTTCTGTTAAAGTGTGCCAGAGGAGGACTGATTTCTTAGTATTTTTTGTTGACCTTTTCTGCCTGTAGAGCTGTATCGTGTTTTTATGCATTTAATGCACATTTAACAGTATATAAAAATCCAAATGCACACATGCATTGATGCATAGTATGTTTATGGCAGGTCTGAGCACTCTGATGGATGAGAATCGTGTGACTGAGCTCACCCTCCTTTACCAGCTCTTCAGCAAAGTGAAGGGAGGGCTTCCCACACTGCTGCAGTTCTGGAGGGATTACATCAAGGTACACACAAGAACCAACACATTTGCACACATAGAACACAAACCATTGCTATAAAAATTAATGTGTCCTGGTCTTTTTGTGTCTCAGAAATGTGTATGTGCACTGTCTGTGGTTTCAGTCCTTTGGAGGAGAGATCGTCTGTACTCCAGAGAAAGATAAAGACATGGTACAAGACCTGCTGGACTTTAAAGACAAGATGGACAACGTAGCACAGAGCTGCTTTGCGCGCAATGAGAGCTTCATCAATGCCATGAAGGAGGCATTCGAAACTTTTATCAACAAGAGGCCCAACAAGCCTGCAGAGCTTATTGGTAGGTCAGGCCATCTAATGATGAATTAGTTTAAGTAATATTACATTTGTATTGTATTGTCTTTGTATGCTTAAATTAATTTACAGAGCTCATTTTAATGTGGTTTTCCATTAGTTCCAGCATGTGATAAGTGCTGTCTTGCTTCCTATGCAGCAAAATATGTGGATTCTAAGTTAAGAGCTGGGAACAAGGAGGCTACAGAGGAAGAGCTGGAGAGAATACTGGACAAGATAATGATAATATTCCGCTTCATACACGGTTAGTTCTACTTATTGAATATGTCAGTGTTTTCTTCTCATTAGGTTAGTGTTAATAGTAAATAGGAAGGTTGTTACTGTTTGATGAGACCTCTTAATTGGTTTTGTACATCCAGGAAAAGATGTGTTTGAAGCTTTTTATAAGAAGGACTTGGCCAAGCGTCTGCTGGTTGGCAAGAGTGCTTCTGTTGATGCTGAGAAGTCCATGCTCTCCAAGCTCAAACACGGTGAGTCTCTAGTCTAATATCATGTGTACTGTATAAACTGATGGCTTTAAATGATTATGCTGCAGACAAAGAGTTCACTTTTTTCAGCAGGCTTCGGCTGTGTGCAGTTAAACAATCTGTGAGGAGAGCAAAAAAATAATAATCATGAAACCATCAGCTATTGTCTGATGACAGTTAAACCTTTTGTTATATTTTAAAAACAGCAGCCCCACAGAACAGGATATCTTGAACTGGATTTCCATGATCCACAATCCAGATATCCTGGTTACACTGGAAATCCTGAACAGTTGGCTGTTGCTCCCACATGCTGAGTCAGCTGGTTTTATCAGATTGAAAATGTCTTCCACCTTACAACCATGTTATCATTAATCCAAATGCTTGCCTCACACATTAGTATATGCTTGACATTTTAAAGCACTTAAATGAGAAAACTGGTCTTTTGATTGACATTCCCTGGTGCATGCACTATATTCTAAAATTTGGTGCTTTTGAATATTGAATTTGAGCTGCAGAGAATATTTTTACACTGCAGTATTATAGCAGGAGCAGCAACAACCCTAAAGGAGAAGTTAATAATCCAGATATAGACTGTCATGGGTGTTGGTGGTTATGTGGTGGTGTGAGTTGTGAGAAGCAGCCAGCTGTTACATTTATGGTCTTGACTTCCTGCAGAATGCGGAGCGGCATTTACCAGTAAGCTTGAGGGGATGTTCAAGGACATGGAGCTGTCCAAAGACATCATGATCCAATTCAAACAGGTACCTGAAGTCTCTGTGCATGTACATAAACATAAATATTGATGCCACGTTTGAACTTTGTAGATGTATTCCACTGTAACGGTGTCCATAAATGCATTTTTCATGCATCATTATAAAATGATGGCGCTATTTTACCTCAGTATATGCAGAACCAGAGCGAGCCAAGCAACATAGAACTTACTGTGAACATCCTCACTATGGGCTACTGGCCTTCATACACTCCCATGGAGGTCCACCTGCCCCCGGAGGTAAGCAGCTCTAGATTTGGGTCTGACACACAAATACACTCGATCAGTGCAATGAAGCAAAAGATTTGCTGAATTTTGTGAGAAATAGAAATTGAAACTGAGCATCAGACTATTTGCGCAAACCATGCTTTCAATAAATAGTACTGTACATATGTGCATTTGGTGTGCTTATTTTTAGAAGAAAAAAAAACAACATGGTGATATTTTTTGAGAAAAATGCTGTTTAAACAAAAACCTTGGAATACTGTATTTCCTTATTGTTAGTATGGATGTCAGCTAATCCTATTCAACTGACAATTTTGATACAAATAATAATTTTGTGTTTTGATAGATGGTAAAACTGCAGGAGGTGTTCAAGCTCTTCTACCTGGGTAAGCACAGTGGAAGGAAGCTGCAGTGGCAGCCCACGCTGGGCCATGCTGTACTAAAGGCAGAGTTTAAAGAGGTAAGGGCCCAGTAAGATGTAATGGAGCTTGGAGAAGGTGGACACACTGAGTTGAGAAAACACCTGAACTACACCTGGACTTAATTTGACTACTTTGTCCCGCAGGGCAAGAAGGAGCTGCAGGTCTCTCTGTTCCAGACACTGGTGCTGCTCATGTTTAATGAGGGAGAGGAGTTCAGCATGGAGGAGATCCGTGCTGCCACTGGCATAGGTAAATCATGTCTTTACACAGTGTATCCATTCTGTTTGGGGAGGGGCACCTGCTGTGTCACACTGCTGTTCTCTCACCCTGCACAGAGGAGGGAGAGCTCAGGCGTACACTGCAGTCTCTGGCCTGCGGAAAAGCACGTGTCCTCAACAAGAACCCTCGAGGGAAAGACGTGGAGGATGGAGATCGTTTCAATTTCAACAACGATTTTAAACACAAATTGTTCCGCATCAAGATCAACCAGATCCAAATGAAAGAAACGGTAAAAATAACTTCTTTTTGGTTTGTTTGTTCACTATTTTGATTTTTAACTTGCTACTTAGTTTTCCTCCTTTCTTATTTTTATTTTTATTTACTCTAAAGGTAGAGGAGCAGGTGAGCACCACGGAGCGCGTGTTTCAGGACAGACAGTATCAGATCGATGCAGCTGTGGTACGCATCATGAAGATGAGGAAGACTCTCAGTCACAACCTACTGGTATCCGAGCTCTACAACCAGCTGAAGTTCCCTGTAAAGGTGATTGAGCTTCTTTTTTTATATACACACACACACATTTCACCAAGCACCCAAAGCTCATCTGACTCCCCTTCCTTTCCACAGCCGGGTGATCTTAAGAAGAGGATCGAGTCGCTCATAGACAGAGACTACATGGAACGTGACAAGGAGACTCCTAACCAGTATCACTATGTTGCCTGATGGGGTACAACTGCCACCGCCGTGCTTCTTTCACAGCAAGCGTACAGCTGGCCCCCCAGCACAGGACTACAGCCCCTCAGCCACCCAACTCTCCTCTGGTGCCCATCTTTCCCTCCGTCCACAATCCTGGACACAAGGTCCAGATGACAGAGAGCTCCAGAGAGACGAGAGACACTTGGCTGTGCTGCTCCCATTCTGCAATATCTTTAGTGGGACTCTAAGATTGGGCTGGAGGCGTGGCCCAGATTGTTGATGGTTGATTTATGTGACTTGCAAATCTGCTAAT
The DNA here is from genome assembly GCA_015108635.1 of Andinoacara biseriatus. Classification (NCBI taxonomy): domain Eukaryota; kingdom Metazoa; phylum Chordata; class Actinopteri; order Cichliformes; family Cichlidae; genus Andinoacara; species Andinoacara biseriatus. The sequence continues at coordinate 16,316 of VUQJ01010510.1, forward strand.
GCAACACACAACAGAAAATAACTAGCAC
>VUQJ01010516.1:17304-27611 GCA_015108635.1 Andinoacara biseriatus
AAGGAAGAATTTTTTTTTTTTTTTTTTTTTTTTAACAGAGCAGCAATAATTAGTATATCAAAGTAAAAATGATCTACTTCAATTTAAGTTAAATGCACTTGACCCATCTTTAGCACATCAATTTTTGTGATAAAAACTGAAACTAAGGCCCATTGAACCAGAGTACCATTGCATGGACACATGGACAACATTAAAGTGTTATTCACATCATCTAATTATTAAGTATGATTCAATAATATGTTTATGATTCTGAAAAGTTTAATTCTACTTAATGAGCTCACTTCAGGTACTTTAAATATATTTTGATTATACAAGTTGCAGACTATTAAAATACTTGAGTGGGATTATAAATTATGCTTAAGTAGAAAGCCCAAGTACTTTTTTAACTTTGCAAAACATTCCATTTTTGCTGCATTGACAAAAAAAAAGTGAGATTGTTCCTTCAGAGAGACAAATTCACATTTTAAACTTTCAAGCAGCCTCTTCATGAATCACCGTTACGGTCTTAGAACAGAATGCAGTCTGTGCAGCATGTCAGCTGTCGATCCCATTGAGTGATTTACAGGAAATGGTGGTGATCTTTTTAGAAATCGCAATCACTGGTTCACCTGTAACACTTCCTCATGTCTCATTCACCTTGTCATTCGATGGAGTGGGACTATTTTTTTCAAACTTTTCAATAAAGTATTTCTTTTCTGTGTGTATTTGCAGGGCATCCGGTACCTTGGATTATCAGCAGTAGGCTATCTCATGAGCTCCACGTATTTTACTTTATCTACATAAAAAGTTTGATCAGGGTCTTGACACAGATCAAACTGATGTTTCTTATCTGGATTTTTAAAAATACTTTGCAAACAGCTGTTCATGCAGCATTAATGGCAGGACATGATTTCAGTGGAATGTGAGTAGGGCTGCAGGGTTTAGCCTTTTGTAGTTAACTATTTAATGATCATCATTACAATAAATCTAAATGCATTCTACCAAAATCTCGACCCTGAACCATTTATAGCATACTTTTGTGTGTTTATGTGTGTATGTGTTCCTCTTTTCAAATAAATAGAGGTACTCTACATCATTTCCACATACCCACTGGCAACTGTGGAAGTTCCCCTTGGGGCAAGAAAAGGGAGTTTTTCCTTCCCACTATCGCCAAGTGCTTGCTCATAGGGGGTCGTTTTGACTCTTGGGTTTTTTCTGTATTGTAGGGTCTTTACCTTATAATATACAGCAACCATGAGGCGACTGTTTGTTGTGATGTGGCGCTATATAAATAAAATTGAATTGAATTGAACTATGACCCAAAAATATCTTAAAAGCATTAAGTGGGACAATCTGTAGTCATTTCAGAGCTACTCCCATGAGTTTCGGCAGAATTATGAGCACTTGAAAGCCATCAAGAAACTTTAGCTTTGGGGTAACAATCCGTGAGCTGTACACAACTTGTGGTCATGTGTGCAGTTTGTACATGGCAGAAGCTAATCTGCTGGTAAGCCAGCAGGCACAGAGATCTCATCACAACTAACTTTAGCAGTAAGGCACGACTGCAGACATCCAGTGACTGAATCATCCATTTGCATTTTTAATGTTCTACTCTTGAAAAATTGTGACATTTTAAGCACCAAAAGGCCATTTTAGGTGCATCATTTCTCATCTAAAAGTGGAGCCTCACACAGGCCTCTTTCTTCTGTGAGTTTGTTCAGCCACTAGTCTGCTGCTTAGTAGATTGTAGGAAAAAAAAATGCAACCCTCTGGAGATGTTAAGATCTCGTTTCTCTGATTACAGCTTTGTGCTCACACAAAAGGCTGCAAATTTCTTTTTTTTTTCTGCTCTCTGACTCATTGCGGTCCCTAACCAACAGGACAAACAGAAAACATCTTTTGGGAATCGTCCTCTGGGAATTTAGCAGTGCCGACGCTTTCACAGATGTTCATCTTCAAAGACACATTGAATTCTTACTTTAAAGAGCCGAGCCAGCAAGGATGTGCCAAAACAAAACAAGGACACCCTTTGAATTCCTAAAGTTAGAGGAAGTTATTAGATAACAGTAAATGCAGATTTTGTTTTAATTGTTTAAATTACAGAAACTCCTAGAGGGGGATTGTCTCCTCTCAAGCCGTGCACTAGATGGCACCTCTGCACAAGTAGAAGCCTCTGTGTGTCATTTGCAGCAGATAAAAGGAGTGAAAGCACTAAAGGAGTTGATTTTATGAAACAGAGACGACAGCAGAGTAAAGGAAGAATCTGGCCCAACAGGTAAACCAAGCATTGAACACAGCTGTGAACATATCTGTCACATTTAAGCTGCAGGCGTTTATTTCTTGGAAATCATCTTGAGGGATTTTTCCTCATTTCTTCCTTTTTCTACTTTTCAGCAGACTGACCTCGAGGATTAGGTGTGCAATTCTCACCTTCAGCACAGTTCAGAAGTCAGTCGTGACACTTCTCTGGAGCTTTGCTGTGCTGTAATTTCTTTTTATACATGTTTTTGTTTTTATGAGCAGAAAACAGACATAGATGTGAAATCTTGTGAAAGCAATTTGCGTGCACACAGTGTGTGAGCATGCCAGCAGGGAGGATGTGGTTGTCAAATAGAGACGGAGGCACAAAGGAGTGTGAGGTTTGAAACAAGTTAATGCTGTGTGTTGTTCCTCAGTGATGCACAGATTTGCCAGATTTAAGTGGCTTCCAGTGAGGAAGTGTGATACACGTTAAACACATTTTATCCGAGTGTTTTTGGTTAACTGTAAAGCAAAAGATTCACTGCATTTGCACGCATTTATAAGATTGGTAAGAAATAATGAGGCAAATGAACCTTTAAATCGATTTAATAAATGGTTTCGAGCTTAAATTAACTCTAAAATTCCTTTTACTTAAACATAAACTTGATTTCTTTTCGCGATCCTCCCCGTAGACGCTCGCCCTCTTGAATAACTTTTCATGTTGGGAAAGAAAAAGTCATTTTATATCAACACATGTGCATCACTCTCTATGCTCTAAAAATAGCATGGTATAAAGAGTGTATAGTCTGCAGCACTAACACTTCAAATAACGATTTTTTTTTTTTAAAAATCACAAAATTGCATTGATTCAGGTTACTTTAACATTACTGCTGGCATTAAATTTCTGGATATTTAACCAAAATTCTTTAATACAAACCAGTTAATACAAATGTCTTTACAGGCACTGTGAGATAAGTTGAAGGTGAAGTGCTCCCAGGGCCATATACTGTGTACTATGACCTGAACTACTGCTATCTTGAAATGTGAACTCCTTGCACACAAAGGTTTGCTTGTCAGCACATCAAAGTTTCTGGGAACAAGTAAACACCTCTGACAGTGTTAAAAAATAACAGGGATGTGAAAGTCAGACCCCTATATCTGACTTTCACATCCCTGTTATTTTTTGGCCACAGCGGCTTTATTAACAGAATAGATTATGACAGGAAAGTGGGAGAAGACATGCGGCAAAGACCACAGGCCAGGACTCGAACCTGCGCTGCCAGCTTTTGCCTCGCAGCTTGTATGAAGTAGTCTGCTCTACCACCGAGCCACCCTGGTGTCATTTTTTAAAATATCCTTTATTTAACTGAACAAAGCTCTCACTGATATTAAATACATTTTTTAAGAGTGAGTTGAGGAGCGCACCATGACGCAGGTTCAGCCTGTCCAGGCTTTTTCTGCCTCAACTCGACTTAACTTTCTTTATTAAAATAGGCTTTCTGCTTCAGGCGTTTGATGCATCATTTCACTCTTCTATCTCACAAAATAAGCAGATTTAGTGCTGCCCCAGTCAAAGGAACAGGTCATTGAGAATTAGAAAGTATAATAATTAACAAAAAAAAATTACGAAAAAATGTAACACGTGTCCTGCAAAAAAGGAAAAAAAAAAAATAAGCAACAGCTCTGGAAAACTGTTAATCTTAGTAATACAAATATCAATACATTTATCTTAGAGCTTATTTCTTAGAGCTGTTAAACTTTAATCTCAATTTGATTGAGAACAAGTTGTCATTGATTACCTTTGTGACACGGAAAACTTTGGCTTTAGGCTCAGTCCCTCATCCTTACTAACCTCTTACATTTAGTTCATTCTGTACCACTCTGACCTGCAGAACAGCAAACACAGCAACACAAAATGCAAACAGACTAAATCAACTACCACAGACTGCAGTGAACACAATATCCACTTCCAATGAAGTAAAATTCAAGGTAAAAAAAAAGTGCAGTTTCAACCAACTTCACTATAAATCTAATAGCAGTCACACTGACCAACTGCACTATTTTTTTTTCTCCGATATTTTAAAATTGACTTAAACTCCCACACAGTAGCCCAGTATAGTATTGATTCAGAATACAGTGCAGATTATTCCAGGTGAATGGGACATTTAAAAACTCATGGCTGAGAGAGCTGATCTTACAGACACGGTAAGATGAAAGTACACGCTCTCAAGCTTTCACACATCAGGACATAATAGGACATCATCTTGTTCTTACCAGGTCTTAAAATGAGGTAAAAACAAACACAGAAGAACAACACATGACATGACTCTGTGCAATTATTTATTTAGTCACCAAGAACTAGAAGAAAGTCTACAGCACAGACAAAATTTGGCAGTGATAACTTGAATTGTTTTTTGTGTGACTTTATCAGCCTTTTCACATTGTTGTGGAGGAATTTTTACCCACTCTTCTTTAAAGAGTTGCTTTAGTTGATTGAGGTTTCTTGATATCTGTTTATGCTCTTAACCCAAGACCACACAATTTCAATAATGTTGAGGTCTGAACTTTGACTGGACCATTACAACAGCTGGATTCTTTTGTTTTTCAGCCATTCTGTTTTAGATTGGCTGCTGTGATTGGGATCATTGTCCTATTGCATGACCTAATTTGGACCAAGCTTTAGCTGTCAAACAGAGGGCTTCACATCTGATTCTAGAATACTCTGGTATACAGAAGACTTCACAGTCGACTCAGTGACTCCAAGGTGCCCAGGTCCTGTGGCTGTAAAACAAACCTAAATCCGCCCTCCACCACTGTCTTTGAAGGTATTGGATATTTGTGCTGTATGCTGTTTGGTTTTTGCGAAGTGTGGTGCAGCATGTTAGGGTCAAACATCTCCACTTTGGTCTCGTCTGTCCAGAGGACATTGTTCCAAGAGCCTTGTTAGGTGCAACTTTATAAACCTGGGCTGTGCTAAAATGTTTTTTTTGGAGAAAAGAGGCTTTCTCCCAGGGTTAAAACACACCTGAATCCTGCAGACCAGCAAACTGCCAAAAATTCTGCTTATATAGAGGTGGTCATACTTCATCAGTTAATCAAGTGCATTTGATTAGCAGCACTTGGCTGCTACTTACCCTCTTAATTCCCATGGAAACTGTAAGAATGTTCTTAGTTTTTCACACACTGCTTGTATGTTTTGGCTTGGTGTAATGTGCCATGTATTGCTGTTCATATGAGTTGTATTTACCGAATTTTAAGATATTTTAAGGAGAGGATACATTTTTTATGAAGTCCTGATACATCGATTTAGATTTTTTGACTATATCTACACAGATCAGAAGAAAAAAGCGCAGTCTTCTAAAGGACAATGTGTTTTTAAAATGTGTAACCTATACTCAATAGGTAAGACAGAGTGGGCTCTCTGTGCCACTTGTTTTTCCTGCATTATGTTTAATGCACCTCTTCTGTCCTCAGGATGAAAGATTATCTGAACTCAGAGCATCAAGAAATGAAGATGCTGTTGATAACTGCTCGGTTAACTGCCCGCTTAAATCTTGTCATGCTCAGATTACTTGGATGTGTAATCACAAACACCAGCTTTTTTTTTTTTGCTGTGCATTACAAATGTGGAAATGAGAAAATTTTGATACTGTGTGTTGTTAAAATCAATGCAATTGGGGGTTTTTTGTATTTTTTTTCTTTATTTCCTAGCAGGTTATTCTGACTCTGCACTCTCCCTCTGCCTTTGTGTCCATGTTTGGTTTTTGTCACAACTCTGAACCTCAAGTATCTCTCCTGATCGGAAGGCACCATGGACCACACAGTGGATATCCTCTCTGATCCAGATTTGTGGCACAACATGACAACTGCAAACACCACCTCTAGTTATACACATATTATGCCATCAGCAGTGGACAAAGCCATAGACATCACTTTGATAATTGTCTTATTCATCACCATGGTTTCACTTGGATGCACCATGGAGGTGTCCAAAATTAAGGTGACTTCAGCAGCAAATTCAGTTGCATAAGTAGGCAAAATGGAAGGAGACAATATTTATGCTCATATCAAATCTCTTTTTCTGTTTCCAGCATCATATAATGAAACCTAAGGGGGTGGTTATTGCAGTTGTGGCCCAGTATGGAATCATGCCTCTTACAGCTTTTTGCTTGACTAAGGTTGGTGCAGATGCAAAGCTAAATAAGCTAAATAAAAATACTCCAGTTAGAAGACTGCATGCGGACCATTTATTTGTTTCAATGCATTTACAGTTACAAATAAAAACATCAAGTTGTGATTTGTGTATTTACCACAAATATCGGTGTTCCTGGTTTTGTTTAATTCACCTTTAACTACCAATTATACTGTTAATAGTGCTAAAATATTTAGCTTAATAAATTAAAGCTAAAACTTATCTCCAATTATGACTTTCTGTTTTATATTGTTGTACATTCAAACATCAGCAATATATAAAAAAAGTGTCATCATTTCAGTTGATGACTGAGAAATTATTGCTAGATTATTCAACAGTGGAAAAACAATGTTGGGGAGACGCCTCATGTTTAGAAAGCAGTTTGAAATGCACGGAATCAATAAAAGCCTTCCATAAAATGAGCTGAGGGAAGCTTCATAAAAATGTGAACATGTCATTAAATATGCGAAGGACTCAGGAGTAATTAAAAAAGAAAAATCAAACTTCTGAAACACATAAAAGACCAGTGAACAACTTCCACTCTTAGTGGAAGTTTTCTGTGTGATGTGTTTTCTTTCACATGGTGTTGCTCTATTTTTATTTGTATCATTATTAGACATTATTATTGCTTTTGCAGTGCCCCATATGAGGTTATTATGACTTTTGTGTTCCAGGTGTTCCAGCTGGCTGAAACAGTAGCTTTGGTTGTTCTGATCTGTGGCTGCTGTCCCGGAGGAGCTCTCTCCAACATCCTGGCTCTGGCTCTGCAGGGGGACATGAACCTCAGGTAAAAACAGGTAGCTATTAAATATAAATGCTTTTTATGAACAAATACACAGAGACGTACATCCTTAGAGATTTTTTGCTCTGTTTATTATAATCTTTTTTGCAGAATTCAAAATCCATTAGTACTGAAAGAAAGAACTGCATTCTGAAATTGTTTGATGGCAACAGCTCACTTCTTCTTAGGTGACTGCATTCAAAGTGTTTAGCTTTCACCGCAACAAGTTGAAATAACAAACAGGTTAAAGATACAAAACCATCTGTGTGGATTTATATGACTTCTGAGAAAATATATTTAATGCTCTGACCCTTTGAGGCAGAGTTTAACAGCCTCATCTCATGTGCTAGCATTTATTTTCATACTACCGATAGCCATAGTAGACTGTTTGGTGTGTATATGCAATGACACACTTTATTAGAGTTGAATGACTTGCAGGTCACAACCAGTCTGGTCATTAAGGTCTTTACTTTCACTCAGCTGACCTTACACCTCGTCCCTTATCTCTTCCTTATGAAGCAACAGTTAATTACATTAGGCTGACATGTTGTTCAAGACATTCCAGCTTTCAGCTGGCACTGATGTTTGCTCAGTGAGGACAGTCTGTGGTACTTATGAAGGCAATAAAACAAAATAAAGTACTAGAGGATTGTTTCAGGTGCTACAATTTTGTTATCCAACAAAATGCCCGGAGCCTATCATAGCTGCCATAGGGCGAGAGGAGGGTTAGACCCTGGACAGGTCGACAGTCTGTCGCATGGCCCACAGATCAAAAGAAAAAAAAAAATTTTAATGTTAACAATAGAGTAAAGGAATGCAGCATGTACTTTAACAGCTAGAGTTACATAATGAGGTAGTGTAGCAGCCACAAACAATTTGTTGGCAGGCATGTGACTGTGTGCTAAACGTGCAGTCAACAAAAGCAGAGGTTTCTGCAGGACACGGCTGGAATTTCCTCAATTTTTAGATGGGCTTGCAAAAGTAATGCATGGTCCAATTAGAGTTTCCTAAACAGTGAGCTGCTCACAGGAGAAAAAGTGGAAGAAATTGGATCATGGCTTTGATCAAATGAAAGAATAAGAAAAAAAGGTCCACTTTGTGCTCTGATTAACAGTTCTGATGTCCCACTGGTGGCCTCTGGAGGCCTCAGTGCTTAATTTACATCTGATGTGATTACATTTTTTTCACTGGCTTCTTGCTTCTGGTGTCAAGCCTGACACATGACTGGAGCTGTACATCTTTCAAACTGTATTCCTGGTGAGACCAGGATGTCTTATCATGCAATTTTATCGTTCTGCCTCTGAAATAAACCCTGGGTAATGTAAATATGGCTGTACCAAAAAGAAAATAAAAAATATTATTATAACTTAATATAACCTCAGAATATTGATAGAGACTACACACTGAAAATGGTGTATGTACGTCTGTAGGAGCGTAAATGTACCTACCTCTGGAACAATCATTAGTGTCCACACAATCGGTCAAAATTTTGCTTTGTGAACCTCATGCTGATGCTGATTGGAAAATTTTGATAATTTTGGTGGCACAATAAGGGTTGAGGGGGTCACCAAAGTATGAGGAATCTGCAAATCATAAATTCCCTGAGTACCAGAAGTAATTCAGTCAGGACAGTTGATATATGGAGCTAATCCAAAGTATTTGACTGCCAGCCTGTGTTTGAGAGTTTTTTTTGGCCCAGTTGCTGATACCAGCATCACCTTCATCTTTTCCTTCAGTATTGTGATGACTTCCTGCTCAACATTGCTGGCTCTGGGTATGATGCCTCTCCTGCTCTTCCTCTACTGCCAGGGATTGTCCAACATACAGAGCACCGTGCCTTATGTTGAAATTATTGTATCACTGGTCATGATCCTTGTGCCGTGTGGCATCGGCATCCTCATCAACACCTACAGGCCGCAGTACTCGAAGATCATCACAAAGGTTTGTGCATGCTCACAAAAGCCTGAAGGTTGGACACCTCACAAGAACTGATTAGCAGTGTTGATTAACCCGTTGGTACAGGGATGGCAAGTTAAAGTTAGTTAAAAGTCCCTGAAATGCAAGGACTTGTTGTTTTTTCCTTGCATTTACACCACAATAAAACTGGGCTTTGGACTGTAAAAAAAACAGCGGGGCACTGCGGTTTTCAGTATTCCTCAGGTAATTTCACCTGTAGGATCTTATGAATTTACTGCTCCTCCACGGGCCCATTCCCCAGTTGGAAAGTTGCTCTTTTAACTTTTCTGTGTTCAGTGCTTTGAGATTAAACAAAACTATTTGCTTTTGTGTATCATTTGAAAGCCTGTGAAAATGGGGGACTGTGTATAAGAATAGCTATAATTTCTAAACACTAATGGCGGTGATGTGTTTTCTGTCCTATCATCCACAGGTAGGCCTCACTATAATGGCGATTTTTATTGTGGTGATCTTCATCTTAACCACCGCTGGAACCGGAAGCTTCATCCTGACTGTGGTGTCTCCTCCACTCTTGGCCATCGCTACTCTCATGCCTTTGATAGGCTACTCCTTTGGATATATCATCTCTGCGATCTTCAGACTCAGCCAGGCGTGAGCTGTTTGGTTTATTTCACTGATGGATGCTGTGACATGTCAAAGCTGTCACATCAGGGATTAATAAATTATGAGCCTTTCTGTATATGGCATGACTTATGAACAAGTGTGTTTGCCATCAGGGAGCGGAGGACCATTTCTATGGAAACAGGCTGTCAGAATGTCCAGCTGTGCACCACTGTATTGAAGATAGCCTTCCCCCAGGAAGTGATGGGCCCTCTGTTTCTGTTCCCAATGGTCTACGGGACTCTTCAACTGTTGGAGGCGGGGGTGCTCATCGTGCTGTTTAGGTGCTACCAAAGATTCACGAGAAAGGAGAAACGTAAGAGTGACAGCAGTTTTCTTTAGTTACCATCTTAACAAAGGCCTCTTATGACTATTAACAGCATACCGTTGTATTTTTTATGTAGGATATTTAAGGATAGCACTCAAATCCAATGAAATGGCAACAATTCTAAAGATTATTTCAGTGATCCTCAAAACTATGAGATGGACCCCATTGATGGGAAGTACAGTTACTGCAGGTGGAGGATTGATGACAAA
>VUQJ01010527.1:14953-25293 GCA_015108635.1 Andinoacara biseriatus
AGGGGAAAACAAGCACTGCCTGAACATACTGCAGTGAATAACACAAAACTGATGACGACATCGTTCCTCTCAAATGTCAAATATTGGTCTCTTGCCCCTTCTCCTCTTTTTCTCACTTACTCATCATACTCTTGATGTCCATCCATCCTGATTTTGTCTCCTCTTCACCGGCATTCACCTCACCTGCACTTCACTTCTGTTCTTCTAATCTCTGTCACCCATTTCCTCTTTTTTTTTTTTAACACTACCACTTTCTACCCTGACATACTTCCTTCCCTGATTGTTACTCAACATCATCTTTCTCTGCTTCCACCTCCTGGATGCAGCTCCTCCTCTCCTGACAGGGATGCCACTGCGTTCCCCGGCTGACCCCGTAGTCTGCTACTACGCTGTGTAGAGGCCTGCACTGAGAGTTCAAAGGGGTTGCAGAAGGCACAGACTGCACGGCACTACAAACATCAGGCTGACCAGAGAGCGCCCACTGGCCAATCAGTCACGTGATACGCTGCAGCCCACGTGGCAAAGCACGAGTGTGGGTGGGACATGTGTGCTTGCATCGTGTATGGATGAGATCCTACGTAGCCTACAGGCGCAGATGCGCGCAGTGAAGACTGAACAAGAGCGGGGTTGTGATGGCAGCACACAACATCTCTTTTGTCACCAAACAAGAAAAGGAAATATTTGCTCACTGTAGCAACACATGCATCCATCAGCCTATTCATCAGCACAAAAAAGGTGTTCTTTAGCTTTTTTTAAATCTCACAATGAACAGAGACGAACACGCACCAACATTCCTGCTTTAGCAGCATCACAAAGTGCTCGAGCCAGACATTACACACACAGACAGAAACACTGACGCATCTTGATCTGAGCAACGGGCCAAACTCAACTGAATCATTCCCTCATTATCTGGGGATATTAAATCCAAAGGAAGAGGCGGAGGGGCAGGAAGAAATAAATATGGTGCAGGACAACAAGAGAGAGGCTGAGAGACAAAGAGATGATGCACAGGGAGTGCACGTAGGGGAAGTGCACACATAAGTACAATGCGAGCCTAATGGAACAATTAAAGAAATGCCTTTAATGAATAAGAGTATGAAAGGGAGATCATAGGGCCACTTGTGAGCAATTTACATGGGGCTGAGTAGCAGCTGGCATCATGCCCACTTAATGGAGCTCTGTATGATGAACACTCGAGGAGCGCACAACACTACCACTAACCAAACACACTGTGAATCACCTCATGATTCTGTCCACCCAACGCTCTCACTCAAGGGCCAGCTACTGCTGAGTCATGCTTGTTGAGATAATAATGGAAACAAACATTTTATACAACTGTCTCTGCATCGTGGCGCAGGAAATATGCAAGCTATTTATCGGAATGAATTTGCCTCTTTAAATCTTGGTGACTACTTTCAGAGAAAGAGATTTTTTTTTTTCAATTATAAACTAGCTGATGACCACTGATGGAGATTTAACAGCTAAAACACCAGATATTTCCTCCACTAGTGGTGGAAGGACAGAGAATAATAAGCTTCACATTGCCCATGTTATAGCTAGAGATAAGATTTTAAACTGATCCTAATCTTTTTTTATGTGAGGACAAGGAACTGCTTGGTATGTGCTGATATTTTTCCAAAAATGGCTAAAATATTTTCAAACTCAAATCTAGAGCTTGCTATGAAGTTCTGCCAAACAAAGTGCCCAGAAAATCTAATCAATGCAGCTTCAAGTAACTGAGCATAAAACCTTTAGCCATGGGGAAGTGTTGCTTATTTCCATTCAGTAATCAATTTAAAATGTGTGAGGGAATTTCTGCCTCCTTTGGCACCATTTTAATATGAAATTCATTTGCGCATTTATTAATTTTTTATAATTATAACCGGCACACAAGGTATGAGATATGACAGGCGACATACATGCTAACTAACGAATTTTGTCAACAAAGTAAATTTATGATTCTAGGTGAGAGTTCACCTACCAAAGTAGATTAAAGCATTTGCCTACATCTGAAGATGGGTAAGCAGGCTTGGGTAAGAATGACTCCAGCACTTTGACAACATTACTTGTTTAGAAACCTTTACTGACCTGGTAAGACCTCAGTGACAAAGGTTTAGAGGTCAGTCAGTGAGGCCAATTCCGCCCATTCGGCTACTGGCTGCTAGGAAAAAATTGTGTCTTCCCTGACCGTTTGGCAAGTGGTTGCAGGAGGTCACAAAGAGGGCGCTGCACCAAAAATCTCCATGTGATTGCTTTGGTCATTAGCAGATTGCCTCGGTGGCCCATAGTTTGCAGCAGTAAGGCACAGCTGTTTATTTTTAAGGTGAACAGTCTCTGTTTTTCAAACTTTTCACAGTTTCTAAGTGACCAAAAACAACCGCAAGTACATTTTTGCTGCAGCACTGTATACCACTTTGTGACCATTTTCACCTATCAACTGCCAGTAACCTCCAGCAACCAATCGGAATACACATTTTCCCCAACCGAGGGGTGGCATCCATGACATCACTGACTCATATCTAGGGCTGAGTGACCGGCGCCTAAGATAAGCCACCAATCATGAGGAATTATAAAGCATACTATTAGATTAAGCAAGACACAAATTCAAATTCAGCTGCAATCCTGGGAGCTCAGTTGATCTCAGCCCACATCACCTCCCACATCCACTCTGCAAATCTCACATAGAGTGCACCATTTAAGCTGCTTTATCAACTTGAGCAACTGCAAGCCACTTTGCAGCTCACCTCCACACCAGCTGCTCTTTAATGTCTTCCCTGACTTAATCAGTGTCATCCCTTTTTGCCCAATATCAGTCCTTTTCGGCTATATTTGCCCTGACTGAAATACAAACAATTATGCCTAAGAGCACAGGAGACACATCTGTGCACCTACAAATCAACATTCAATTACTGGATCAAACCCTAAATTTTAAGCTTAGGGAAAAACACAGTGGGTCCAGCTACCTTCCCTGATATCCAGCACATAGGTCAAATAATACTGGCAACCACCTCATGTTACTTTGATACTAAAACTTTTAACTTTATTTGCACTACCTGTAACACTGTATACAGCTGAGACACTTTTTGCAGCACTGGTCAAACTGCTCATTTATGTTTTATGCTTTGCACAGAAGTGTCAAGAACTGAAAATCGACAGTTTCTCACAGGCTGCAGAAAAAGGCAATATGGATACTAATAGACCAATAGACTAATAGACTAATAGACTGTTATTTTCTTTTGTTCTTTTGATCATTCCTTCTTGCTGCATGCCATTAATGCAGCCCATTAATGTATTTATTCATCTATAAAATGTTGATACAATAAAGTAAAATGTCCTCTCCTGTCTACGATGTATCATTTTGGTACATTTGTGCTAAAACAAATGATGAAAATCAATCAAATATTTTTTGAAAACTATTTAGTCACAGAGCATTTCTGTCTGTGTGTATGAGAGTCACACACAAAGGGTCGTGGCACTTGGAGGACTGATGAGGGATGCATTAGCCAGGGTGGTAATGACTAAGGGAACAGCAATCTGAGCCACTCAGTCAAAACATACAACAATTCAGACAAGGTGACCTTCCCTTAGCCGTCACCCAAACCCGTCTCTCACTCTGTGTGCGCGCGCGCGCGTGTGTGTGTGAAGACTCACGTTGGACAGTAGCCAACTGAGCTTGCCAGCACTTCACTACACTTTACTAGCCCTTGTCAAAATTGAAAAAACTGTGATGGAAGAGAAAAACCAGCCTGGATCAGAGGATGGAGTGAGGCCTGTCAGAGATCCAGTTATATATTATTTCCATAAACTTGATAAAAATGATGGAGACAGCTGCTGTGATATCTCCTTTGGCTAGTGAGGTTTCACCTTAAGGACTTTAGCTGTATATGTTGGTTCTTGCCATCTTGGTGCTTTGAAACAGAGGACACTAAATTCTCATGTACAGTAATAGCGACTTGCCAACACAAAGTAGTCCTAAAGCATACTCTGCTTTATCATCCTTTTTTGACACTAATGAGAACATAATTTACAAAATGGACATGGTGTCGTAAGCAATAAGTCTTGAAATTATTAATTGAAATCATAAACTCGAAAATGTTCGTTAAGACCACAGATAAAGTGAGCAGATGGGTGATTGTCTCAGACTTCTATACAACTCGACTTTTTTTTTGGCAAACAGATGAGTTGCCCCCCTGCTGGCCTTTAGAAAATCCAATTTAAGTCACTGCTGCACTGGCATCACTTTTTAGACTAGAAAAGCTGCAACTATCTAGCTAAAACTATAATCAAAATAATGCTTTAAATATTAAACATGATCAAAAATACTCAAACAGTGTGAACAATGGAGACCAATCCGACTAAGACCGATACTGATGCTGATATAAAAATCGGATATTTCATTATATTGGAACCCACAAAACATAAACAGATTTCCCAAATATTTTTATTCATCAAACCAGAACCAGCCTTACTCTGCTCAGATTAGCGGGCTGTTTGTGGGAGGAATTTCAAACACGTGTTGCTCACAAGGACGTCACAGAGTGCCCTCTGGTGGAAAAACTGTGTAATGTCAACATTCATAAAATGGTTGAAGGGCGTTTCTCCTGTCTCTTCTTTACTGTTTTAATTTTCATTATGCTCTGTTATAAATGCCAGTGCCAATAGATCAGTAAATGGCTAATTTGGCCAATAACATCTATGTGCCAACAACTCTCTCTGGCTTTTTTTCCAGACAAACAAAACATAAACAGATTTCGCAAACATTTGTTGTATGTAGTATTCACAGTATAATTTCCAGTGGAGTTAGTCTCTTCTTTAGTTTTATTAATCGGCTGTTATAAATAGCAATATACCAGGAAACAGCTAATATCAGCCCTGCCAATATATCAGTCAGGCTCTATTTGTGTCAGCACAGTTTTTCTGCCTTACTTGATGCAATCCTCCCATTTATCCAGGCTTGGAACCAGCACTGGGAGCGTGTTTCCACCTGGTCTCGAACCAGGGATCTTTCATGTAAAAGGTAAAGAACCACTACACCATGGAGTCTTGATTAGCAAAATATGCAATAAAAACTACTGCTGCTATTCACATTTTCAGTTTACAATGGTGGTATAACTATGGCAGAAAATTTCAGGTAGCATTCCCATCATGTAAGATAGATTTTTCCTGTAATTTCACCAGAACAGACTTTCCTTTCAGCAGTTTAAAGCAACAGATTTAATGTTATCATACGAAAACAGACCAAGATAAGTTTATTTTAGGTACAGGGAGATAAAAAGTACAACCTTTTAACGGAATACTGTAGTATAACCTACCACAGTTTCAAAATACCTGTAAAAAAAAAAAAAAAGACAAACCGATTCACAGCTAAAAAGCAAATGCTATATGGGTGCCAGTTTAGCTCAGCGTGCAGTGGCCTGGATTTGAGACTGACCTATGGCCCTTTGCTGCATGTCTTCCCCTCTCTCTCCCCACTTTCCTGTCAGTGTTCACTGCTCCAATAAAGGCACCCCCCCCCCCAAAAAAAGCAAAGTATATTGCTGATGCTGCTGAGGTACAGAAATCAATGCAGACTCTTTTTTTTTTTTTACAGCAATGAAGAGCCACCAGCCCTCACTTTATTATTATTACTGGCTGCAGGATAAGTAATGGTGAGCAGAATAAAAATAATGGGGTACTTTATATATCTTTTGGTTCCAGAAAACTCAAAGAGCCAGCAAATACATTCTAAATGCCCCAGAACAACAATGCATTTTTGTATTTCATCACGAGCAAATATTTCTTTCAGATTGCTGCCTATTGGGAGGTGTTTTAGCAGCACACTCAAGCTGATGCAGCAAATTACATGTGACAGAAGCAATTTTGGGATATTTTCTCGCATACAAACTGCAGTAAGTGTTATGAATTAGATTAAGGAGGGGAATATTGAAAGTCTGATGCTCCCTCTGCCAACTCAGCAGATTTAATTGATAATGTCATTTTCTTTTTTTTTCTCCCCTTTCCTTTCAGGGCAACTATAATGATTATTATTTTGTACACTTCTATAACAGCTGAGAACATTCTAAGAGAGCAGCTGCATCGATTAAAGCATGAAAAATGTGCAATATTTACAGTGAATTACTAAAGTAACATTTCACCTATTCTCTAGCTCTGCCCATTCAAGCCCCTCCTACCTCTTTCAGACATCCCATGAAATTGTTGCTAACTGGAGAACCAGGCAGGTCTGCAGTGCTGGGGCTCCCACCCACGTAGAAAAAATCATCGGATCCCAGCATGGTGTAGTCTTCCTGGGTGTAGCCAGTGGTGGTGAGGATCCCATCAACGGAGATTGTGACCTGTTGAGGTGCAACACATAGCCAAAGCCAAGCTATTACACTCTGGGATTCCGTGCTGTGTATAAAACACACCTCCTTCCTTGGTCTGCATTCAAAACGAACTTTTCTTAAGACTCCTCAGCATTGGTTGGTTTTTCATTTAACCTTTTTTTACAGAATCGTTTGGTACCTTGAAGCGATTGTTTTGGATAGGACAGCGTTTGGATTTTGTTAATGGAATTTCGGTCATAGGATTCACAGGACAGGTAAAGAAAATATGGCAGGGGCATATTTTCTTTATCTTTGATGGGAGTAAGAGAATGGATTCTAGGTTTGGTTCTGAAACTTCAGGTTGGGGGAGGGTTAGTACAATGTTCAAACCAAGGACAAATTGATTCCACTTGTCTTAGGTTTCGGGATTTATCTGTAACTGCAGACACAGACATTTACAGTACACTATGTGACTGCACTCAAACACACAGACGTGCACACGCACGTCCTCACTTGTTTCACACTTTCTTTCTCACATCAAGTCTGCACATTCTCCCCTCTCTTGCAGACAACTACATGTATATATCCACGCACATGCAAAACAAAGGGAGGCTTTTCACACAACATCAATGTGCAAACCAAGGTCATTACTGTTAGAAGGCAAATAAAATACACTTAACTGGACATGTAAGGGAGTAAGTGGATCAATGCTGCCATACAAAGCTGGAGCAAGCCACACAGGTAGCAGCGCTCATGCACAATCAAGACCAGAGCCCATATTCATATACACTCTCAGAATAGCTCATGCTGATCTTTGATCAGGCTTAGCTCAGGTGTCATGGTTCATAGTGTCATTGTCACTACACCAGAACAATAATCCCAGATCAGTTTGCTTATTCTTGGATATGTTATACATATGGGCCCAGGGGTAAGGGTGATCAGAGTTAGTCACAAAACGTCACTTTCACCAGCATGCTACAAAAACACACACAGGGAGGGCAAAGTGAGTGATAAGGTGATAGGTGGAAGGTGAGTGAATGAATTAGAGTGTTAGTGGTTATTCTGGGTGGCACAGTTGAGGTTATATGACTTTGAATGGTGATAAGTCAATGAAGTGTGGGCATGCCATGCGCCATTGTGTGTTGGAAACAACTGTCAGAGCTCCCGCAATGAAGGTTAAGGGTTGCCATTATTTGATAGTTTCTCTTTTAGGGCTCGTTGTCGAGGTCACCATCTTTGGGATTGTGGTAAGCTTCTGTCAGTTCTGGACGACAGTCCTCACAAAAAATGGGGACTTTTTGTGTGAAAAAAAATAAAATAAAAAGTTGCCCTAACAAAGGCAAAGAAGTCAATTATTTTTATTTGTTGGAAATCTGCAGTAATGTGGAGGAAACAAAGAGAAAAAAGTAAAAGCCAACGTGAAAAAAAAACAGGATGGGGATTGTGGGGTAAAGAAGGAGGTTGTTGGCAGGTCAGGGAGGAAATTGAGAAGAAGCGAAGAAAGAATTGCCTGGTAATACAAACCCATCTCCTCATTTTTTGATAAGAGTGTCTAGGATGGAACTCAAAGAGAACGAATAAAAGAAGAGAGGGGGAGGGGACACACGGCAAACCCAAAAAAAAGACAATAAGAATGATATCTACCAGACAATGTAGTTTGTTTACCATAGCGTGTCCAATGCCTGATTGCTTTCCAGAAAAAGGGGAAGAAAGGAAATCAAAAGAATAGTGAACAAAAAAGGTTGTTAATAAGGATGGACAGAAAAGAAAAACCAAAAACAATGATGAAGTATTAGGATGTTAGTACATTAGTTGGTTAGATACTGGTTAGTAGTAAAAATGACTTATATCATGGATGAGTTAGTGTTACAGTGAATAAACACTACGCGATTTGCCAGAGATCGAGTGCATCACGCCATCCTAGCCAAATTTTCTATGTCAGAGTCCTACAAGAAAACATCAAAGAGGACTTACGGGAAGGACTTTCAGATAAAATTTGTGTAGGACGGCTTGAATCCCAACAAATCCCGCAGTGTTTTTTTTCACCTGTAGTCTAACAAATTGTGCCTTTCAAAGAAGAAAGAAAATGATAGAAAGACAGATCTGTAGAAAGAAAGAAAGAAAGAAAGAAAGAAAGAAAGAAAGCAGGCCAGCAGCCCTCGGCTCTTGGTTTATAACCTTTAAACTGGGGTTATCCTGTTGGGATTCTCAGCAACAACTATTTACTAACCTGTGGGACAAAAGCTTACTGTCAGGGAGGGTCAGAAAATCACCACTTACTTGTTCTGCTACTCTGGGAGCAACACTAAAAGCTGTCTCACCTTCCCGACAAACTAAAAGTCGACCGAGACAATGGGCCAACGCACACATGCAGCTAGCACTACCTTCGCTGTTACACTCTTTATTACAGCTGCCAGTAGACAGCTCTGATTTATGCACTTAACAGAAATAAAAGCTAATTATAAATTACTATACGATAACAGGAAACAGTCACGTTACAAAGTCTGTTTATGCCATACAGATGTATCACTGTCTTTAAAAAGCCTGATGATCGTCTGCGCTATAAATACAGTGCTAATGGACGGCTCAAAGGCAAACACTCTTTGTCTGGCTTTAAAGTGAAAGTCTGTACTCGACACAAGCATACAAACAGTTTCCGAAAGCAAGGCGATAGTGACAGCGCCTGATAGAAGTGTCAGCTTAGAGGAATGTGAAGCAAAATAGAAATATCAGATAACTTTAATTTGAGGACACAGGGAGCTCAAGTTCAATATGCCGCAAAACAGGAGAGAGGAAAACACCTAGGAAAATAGTACTTAGAGTAAACTATAATTCACATGCTGCGGAACTGCTTTTCCGTGTTTTTATAGCCTAGTTACAGAGAAAGACAGAAATTAAACAATGAAATAAAAAAAATAATCACTGTAAAGACAACCAAAAGTATAATGACATTTTGTCTCAATAATGTTTCTGAACTGTAGCAATGGGATGACAACCAATCAGAACAAAGTGACATTCTTAATGCCACCTCCCTCTCAAAGCTCTCAGAAGCAGCTTGTCTAAAGCAAATAAAAAAAAAAAATGTCTCCAAACTCCGTCCATCACCGTTACCCCCGATTACCTGTCTCAGGTTGCGTGTCACTTTGATGTCGTGCCAGCTGTTGTCATTGAATTTTCCATTGACCGGCTCGACGATGGCCTCAAAAGCACCAGAACCCAGATTGATGACGAGAGAGACTGCCCCATCTTTCAGTGCCAGGTTGACATAATCGGCGGATTTCCCCGTGTGGAGGAGAAGGCCGTTGCGCTGCCAGGTCTTGAAGGACAGCGTGATCTCATCGCTGCTGCTCTGGATGGGGTTCTGTGACAGGTCATAGCAGAAGTACTCCGAGCCGCGGAAAGTGGCCACATTCTCTTCCCTCGCTGAAGTGAAAAGAGAAAAGAAGCGAAATATTACTTTTAGGCATTGGATATCTTCTCGTGACAGACACCGAGACTCGGAATGCATATCTAGCAGCTGAAGCCTCCTGCTGCAGTGCTGTGCTATGATTCATCACGTCTTCTTCAAGACCACAGCCAGTTATTACCACATCCATTCTCCCATTTTGTTACAGAGTCTTCGAAACATGAAACAAGCATGTGTGTTGTTTCCTTCATCCATCATGAGTCACTAACAGTAAATATGGGAACTGGTGTATGTTGCAGAAAAAGGTTCCATCAAGCAAGAAAGCACACACACACACACACACACAATACACTTCTCACCATAATTACAGCTATGATAATCCCATCATTCAGTTGAGATCATAAAATCCTATCTGTACGACCGTGGGTTTAGGTTTCGCACACAGCCTCCAGACAGACAGGCTACTTATGATGGAACACTATTCCCCGCTAATGGTGTGCATAAATCAAACTTAGTCTGATTTTACAGTTTTATATCACTCCGCTGTTGCAAAGTGACTTCCTGAGACCATTTTTTAGATCGACGCCAAGAGTAAGGTGAGACAGCGGGGGGTGAGACAGCGGGGGATGGGG
>VUQJ01010527.1:42782-54272 GCA_015108635.1 Andinoacara biseriatus
CTCACACTCTTTTATGTGTTAATCACCGTCAGCACGGCAGCAGATGGAAGGCGAATGAGAATGTAATGAAGATTTAGGTCGTGGGAAGTGACTGGCATAACACTCACCCCAACAACCACACAACCTCTCACCCAACCAAGACTCTTTGACATCTGCTTGCTCCATATTATGTATTCACTACTGCCGCTATCACAGAGTGTTGTGGGCATATGCCACATTAAAGCAAAACATTCTGACCTTTCAAGCTTGATCATAAAATGTTACCAAGCTAGTGAACTGGGCACCTCCCTGAAAACTCAACTAGTGACGTCTTTGGAGTAAGTTCAGCAACTGTCGATGATGTGGCTCTGTTTAAATCACAAAGCAACGCTGGCACAGAGGGGAAAAAGATAGGGAAGGAGAGCAAGACAAGTCTTCTGAGCAGGAGTCCAGGCTTTGATATACAGTAGCAGAAACGGCCTCTCTCTTTAAAAAAAAAATAAAAATTAATAAATTAATTAAAAGCTTGAGTCGGGTAGGCAGAGAGCTCTATCAGGGCCAAGCCACACATCTATCAGGAAAAGGCACCAAGGCTTCTGGGGATAAAGCACAGAGGCATGAAGAGAGGCTATTTCCATGGGGAGTCCTTGGAGAGGCCAGACCCAACCTGCTACTGAAGCCTAGCAATGAGAGGTCTCTCTGGGGAACTGCAGAGGATAAGAGGCCCCGGCGGAAGAACTCTCACGTCAGCACTTCAATCACGCCTAATCCCTGCTTAGTACACCCACTGCTATGGCAAGGAGAGAGTGAGGGAAAAGACGAGGAGAATATGGTGGGGGGGGGGGGTAAGAATGATGAGAAGGGAGGCTAAGAGAACGAAAGATGAAGAGAAACAGAGGGAAGATAAAAGCTATGAGAAAGGGGAAAAAAGATTTAGAGGGGGAGGGAGTTGAGAGACAATGGGGGAAATTGCCAAAGGAATCATCAAAGGTGATTGAGTGGAGGTAGTGTGTGAAATTCAGAGCAGCAATGCAAACTTGTGAATGTTAAAAAAGAAAAAAAAATCAGAGTAGTCCCTGCCAACATTCACAGACTCCTACCCAAGTCAGATGAAATTAAACAGCAAAAGTGATGCACGAAATATTAATTATCACGAATGTACATATCTATGTATAAAAAAAGTAATCTCTCAAGTGATAGGAAATTAAAACTAAGAGAACGTGTCATCCTTAAAATGTATTTTCTGTTAAAATGATAAGCATTGCACTCTGGAAAATGTGGCCCTCAGTTTATATTTATCTCTTTTAAACACATCAAATTACAACCAGGAGATCTGGGACCATTTTAAGCACGGTGAAAGAAGATATTCTTGGCTGTCTTTTAGAAAGAAAGTCCCTGCCACACCACCAGAAATATACCAGAAAACCAAGTGTTCCACTTGTCAGACAAATTACATGTTCCCACTGCATGGGGCTTCTTCTAAGACTGTTTGTGTTGTTCAGCAGGGGATAGGATTATCCAAAAAAAAGGCAGAGTGATACAATCTCTGGACAAAAATAAAAAAAATGAAAAAAACAGGCTCACAACTACAGAGACTCATTGAATCTGTTTCTAGATCCTAGCACTTCGTTTTATTATTTTTTTTTACCAATTTTACTGGAGTGGCAGTGATGGAGTAGAAACATCAAAAAACACAGGGGTGCCAATGGAGCAAGAGAAATCTGCTCTGCTGACCTGCGATTACTTTGCAGAGCTGCCCCAAGACAGCAGAAAACATCCAAATGCAATCTGCTGACTGCTGTGCATATGCAGCGTATGTGCCTGTGGATCTGCATGCTTATGCTAGAGTACCTACATGAGTCCGAATAGAGAGATGAAATGTTGAGGGAGGAGCGAAAAGTGGGATGAAGATGGAGCAGATGGACGAGGGGAGATCAGTGAAAGAGGATTACGCCACGTCAAACCATCATTGCACTCATAAAATCAGTCCACCCACATTGCTCAGAGGCTTCAGAGCCAATGTAGAGCAGGGATAATTTAAGACCCACAGTCTATGGCCCGCTCTTGCTCCACATAGTAAAAATACTGCTGAAAAGGAACAGACAGAAAAAAATGGGGTTTTGAAAGAATGTCGAGTTAAATTGTAAGGGTGATTGTGCAGGAAAGCTGTGAGGGGATTTCAGGGCAAGAGGGCAATAGCAGTGTATGTTTCATTAATTTGGAAAAAAATTCATCATAAAACAGAGTTCTAACCTAAGCTATGCTTCTGGCACCTATTTAAGGTCTTTAGCATGATCATTTTCACTGTAAAATGCTGCTAAGTATAAGAACATTCCACACTGCTTGTGATGGACTGACAGCTTCCCTTTCAACACTTTTTTCTAAAAGCAAATTTCAAATGGTTAGAGTCCCTAAAAATGACTCTTGGAGTAAGTGAATGCATACTCTGATGGTGCTTTGAACAATGAAATATAGTTTAAAATAGACTACAGCAATGCTGTCTTTACATAATTACATAATTTATTCGTTTACATTTATTTTATACAGGGAAATCACATATTATGCAATCTACTTGTAACTTTTCTTGGATGTAATAAAGCGACAACCAAAATTCCATTTGTTCTGTGAAATGGAAAAATTGTGTTCAAGTATCTGTAAAAGCTGGGGCTTTGTTCTTCACTGAAATTTTACCAGCCACCGCCCTCCCCTACTTTTTGTAATCTCTAATGTCCAGCATCCAACCACGTTGCTGAGTTGCACGTTGCATGTGAAATTTCAGCACCTTGGTCAGCGCCAGAGTGTGCCAACAGTATTTTCACACTACAAACCGCTGAGTATTTACCATACACAAGCCTAAATAACCCTTTTCCTAGACCCAACGCAACTACACTATGTGTGTACAAACAAATAATGATGCATGACTCATAAATTAAATTAAATTTTTCACTAGATGCTCGTAAAAGCACAGAACTTTATGTTGCCCCAAGTGGAAAAGATCAGGGAACTTTAAACGGGACCTCTTATATTATCCGCATTTATCTTGTGCTGGTCCTTGGTGATAGCCCTCTGTCTGAAACAAACTCTTATAAATACCCGCCCCAACACACACACACACACATACACACACACACACACACACACACACACGCACACACACACACACACACACACACACAGTTTAATGTATATACAAACAAATGACAAAATAAGAAAAAAAAACGATGATGGACTGCCAAATTCAATGCATGACATTTATTTTGGCATTAATTTGACTGATGAAGCATCAGTCTTACAAAACACATTATGTTTTGATACCTTTTGCATGGTCAAACATCTCCTGAAGGTGCCTAATGGTGCTGAGATCTTGTGGCTGCAATGACCATAGCATTTGATTCAGAACATTTTCATAATCATAAAATAATTCAGTGACTCCCAGTACCCAATGGATGGAGACACTGTCATCTGCCACAAGATCACTCAGTATAATTTTGTGTGGATATGCAGTGACCCTGCCTTCTAAGGTGACAAGTATACCCAAACCAAATCAGCAAAATGCCCATCACAGAATAACAGAGCTGCCTAATTCAAAGCAGAGATCAAAGTGATATGCATGGTGTGCAGGACAAACAATACCTTTTCCTGGTAGCTAGTGTGGTCTTAAAAGTCTTTGTTCCCCTAAGAGAAGAGGTCTCATCTTCTTTTTGAAAACGTGCCAGCTATAAAGCATCACCAGCTCACTGGTCAATTATGTAAACACTCTTATCCCAACCCATCACACCCTACTGTGCCAAATCCCATTGTGTCATCTATACAATTCTTGCCATCACTTTTGTCATGTGTCCACCATCCGCTTGCTCACTGATTTCCCACATAAATATGCTCCTAGTGCCACATCTCGCTCAAAATGGCCAATGATTAAGACCATCTGCGGTGGGTAGGGACCATGCAAACATTCCTGGAAAGGAATGGATGGTGAATCCCAGGTCCATCTGTGCCTGTACATGCAGATATGTACACAGGGAAGGCACAGAAACATGCCTGTGTGGTCACATGTATTGTGTGTATGCACACAAAAGTCGCAAACCCGAATGCAAATAGAACAGTAGAGACAGTGGAGGGGAGATAAGAGGAGGAACACAGCCTCCAACCCCTGTTGACAGCAAAGAGACTTGGATCCCCTTTTTGAATAAACCAACACTTGATGTCTCTGGCACTCTTTCTCAGGCAGTGCACTCTGCAGCATATCCAAAACAGCAAGAGAGCAGGAGGATATTAATTAGCACAGCGTGGGACCGGCC
The DNA here is from genome assembly GCA_015108635.1 of Andinoacara biseriatus. Lineage (NCBI taxonomy): Eukaryota > Metazoa > Chordata > Actinopteri > Cichliformes > Cichlidae > Andinoacara > Andinoacara biseriatus. Next base: position 47,060 of record VUQJ01010527.1, read on the forward strand.
ATATTGGTTTTACAGAGGTACGAACCTGCCCGGTGTGTGATGAGCGGCCATCAGGGTCAGTAAATACAATCAAAATGGCCCCAAAAAACGTCAGAACACAACAAGAGCTTCTTTGAATCTGCCATTATGGCTTTTGTTTGTGAGCCATTCAGATGAACTGGGTCACAAATTAGACCTCGAGGCAAATGTGCTGACTTTAAAGATGCACATTTTCCCTTTGAAAAATGAGCTAATGATTATCATGTATGTCAGCTTCGATAAAGCTTGGAGAAATGCATATGTAGAGATAATATACTTACACCTTCTCTTATAGATTTCTTGAGACCATCGCCATCTCTCCATTATTTATATCACTGTAGGCATATTGAGTCCATTATGAACAAGGGTCAAGGAGCTGGAAGATGTTTTATTTGAGTGACATAATAGCTCTAATGCTCCCAGGCAAAGAGGAACGGGAGAATTATGCAGCTTTCAGAAGAACCATTTGTCATCCTCCTGTTTTTTTTTTTTCTTTTTGGTTGGCCGACTCTGCTGTGTCTGTTTGTTTGTTTATTTGCTTTTTTTGTTTTTTTGCTCCTCTGTGCTAAAAGGAGATGAATCCATTTTGTGCTTTAGTGTGTGGGAAAAATTCCAACAACAAACGTTTTTACAGCCCTCCCTCTTCATGGGAGCTAAGAGAAGTTCAGCTATTTTTGCTGCGGGGGAGACGAGGCGAGGGAAGTGGAAACGCAAGCTCGCTCGATGTTTTGGCTGCTGGTGAAGAAAGGGACGATGTTAGAAGATAAATGACTTTGTTCTTTACAGACTCGCGGCAATACAAAAGCCTTTTAATATTTACCTTTTCTCTTCAGAATTCAAAGATAGGTGGAAGAGGGCTTTATTACAGCATGTATGCCATGACGGCGCACATATGGATACATGCAGAAAAGTACCTAATTCTTCCATCCTGTCTTCCTTCACACCCTTGACAAGAGGAAAGAAGACCATTCATGGGAAAGTTGTGCAACGGGAAGGAGGAAAACGGGTAATGGAAGTCATTTATAATCAAAATGACAACCAGCTCCAGTCGAGACAGAGATAGAGACAGAGAATGCTAGAAGACAGCTCGAAAAGGGAGGACTGGGAGACGAGGCAGAGATTGGAGAGGGACTGTGGGCTACTGGGAGGCTGTTTCTCCCCTTAGCATCTGGGTGAAGTTCATTAAGCTGTGGATCTGTCGAAGAGGGACTTTGTTACGAACCAGACCTGGAGACATTGGAGACAGCTACGGCTGTCGCTCCAAGGTCAAAGCTCGTCCCAGGGGTCAGCAACTTTAAAAAGGGGACTGGAGATAATGATGAAGCCGATGGTGACAATGATGATAGATTATGCACAGAAACTCCGACTCCTTTTCTACTTTACAATGTATTTCCCACTGTAACAGGCATGAATATACTGAGTACACTGGCCAGTAAAAAAAAAAAAGTAAATCAAGTGTTAACTGCGACAAGGCATACATATAGAAAGATATTTCATATCTCATTACCCACACTATTATCTAACCCAGGTGTGACATTAAATCTCACAGTATTTGCTTCATACACTGTATAAGTGAAAGCTGAGGAGCAGCTGTTTGCAGCAAGAAATTGTGTTTATACATCACTAATATGCAACAACAGAATAAAGTAGTTGATCCACTGCCAAACATTTATGACAAAAGTATGTAACAGCGCTAATAAACCCAATGTTAATTCTTAGGGTTTATGTATCAGAAAATAATAAAAGTAATCTGGTCTTTATGAGCTCTTAAAATGATGTAAATACAATCTCAGATGAACAACAACACATGGCATATTACACCATGTTATCATTTATTTAGCAAAAACTAATCCAAAATACTTGAAGTGGGTCTATGAAAAACTACGTATATCTTTACTGCTTCCATAGGAATTAAGAGGTTAAATACTGTAGCAGCGAGGTGCTGCTCATCAAATGCACTTGATGAACTGACCCTCAGCAAGTGTGAGCACCTCTGCTAAAGCAGAGGTTTCTGCAGTTTACTGATCTGGAGCATTCATGAGTGTGTTAAGCACACACAAAGAGGGAAATACATCAGCAATGAGGTTAGAGGAGCAACTATTGCTGCCACAGTGCAAAAGATTATTCACAAGTGTAAGACATTCAAGACAGTTGCCGATATTCCCAGGAGTGGACCTGCCAGTAAATCTACTCCAAGGTCTGAACATGTAATGCCCTGCATGTCGGATTCTACAGGCCTCAGTAAGCTTGTTAAATCTTAAAGTTCATGGCAATACAATCAGAAAATGACTGAACAAATATAGGTTATTTGGAATGGTTACCAAGAGAAAGTCTCCTTTCTCTAATAAGAACATGAAAGCACAAATTGAAATGATGTGGTGGGTTGTATTTACCCAAATTTTCCATTTGGTAAAAAACAGATTCATTTGTATTATAACCTGATTTTTATTAAGGGTGTACTACACAAAAATTGTATTTGTTAGATTTTTGATGAACCATGATGAGTTTAAAACAGGCATTTTAACCGTGTTAAAAACATTATTCACCATTTATGCATATGCTATTAATTGCAATATTGTATAGTTTTCAAGCAGATGTGGTATTGAGGAGATCGTTAACTATGAAGAATGGTTTTTCTATTAAATGATTCTTTTTTTTTTTTTTTAATTCAGTGCATTGAGTCCAGACAGACTTTCATCACAGAGCAAATTATTCCACTTATTATGTGAAGTCAAACAAAACACCAGCTTCTCGAAGGATTTGGTTTGATCTAATAATGTGTGCTCACATCAGATCTTTGGTTTCATTTGTTCTCTATCCACTCTTTCCCCCCACTGCCCCCAATCTCACTATGTGATCTGCAGTATATGTGTCAAAGATGATTTATACAATTTTCAGAAAATCCTTCAAATCATTAATCTTTAGTTTTCAACAATCCATGATATGCAGGGTATATGAAAGAGTTACAGAACCATAATACAGTGTGACGCCGGTCCTACATGAATGAGACGATCCATAAAGGCCTGTCAGATTAGGTGTGCCAATTCCTCAGTCTGGATTTATTATTATTATCATGGGTCGTGGAATGTTGGTGAATAGTGCCTGCATGCAGATGAGGGACCCAACGCAGAGACTTCAGACCAAATCACACTCCATTAAGTTTCACCCTCGAGTCTGTGTGTGTGTGTGTGTGTGTGTGTGTGCGTGTGTGTGTGTGTGTAAACAGCAATTTTATGGGCTCATGTATATGTGGAGGACGGTTTGTGAGATGTGTGAAGCGTATGAAGCTTGTTTCGGGGTGCAGATGGCGTAAAGTGTGCAAGTGTGTCTTATTTCTCTGGTAGGTATAATACATTCTATTTTCACAGATGCTCTACCCACAAAGGAAACTGAATATTGAGACACTTCAGACAATCCCGCTCTATTTCTGCACAGGGAGACTGCAGAAGAGGACAGCAGTAATAATTTGCATTCACATCCAAGTTCCATCTCTCTCACAGATGTTGGCACAAGGTTTGCTAAAGCCGTGAGTGTTTGTTCTCCCACTGTTTCATCCTTGCATATACTCCACCTATTAGCATGACTTTGAGCGCACCTTTGGCATGTATGAGCATCTACATAGCAAACAAAGCCCCGAAGCTGCTAAAGCACAAACTCTTCTCTCTAGCTCGCTGCCATCTTTCTTCTCTCTTGATCTTTGCTCTCACTGTTTGTTTTCACCCCCCTCCCTCTTCAGCTTCGTGTCATTATTTTTTCCCTCTTGTTGCTCTACTCAATTTTGTCTCCCTATCTCTTTCCATTTCTCCCTTTCGCTTTCTTTCTTTACATCTCTGTCTCTAGATTGCGCTGGTTCCAGAGACACCTGTGGTGACTGTCTGCACAACTGCAGTGTTATATTATAAAAAGCCAAAGCCATACAGTGAAACCGCTGGCTTGTTTTCTTCTTCTTCTTTGTCTTCTTCTTCGTTTTCTTTTAACTACAGAGATGAATCAACTAATAAACAGATATAGGAGAAGGAGAGGAGAGTGTGAAGGTGGGAAAAAAAATTGACTTTTATTGCTCAGTGCTGACTCAAAGTTTGAAGTGTGAAGTAAGTTTTGCCTGAAAGCTCAGATCTTTAGTGGTATTGACAGCAGAATAATGGCTGAGACGACTACAAATGTGAGATGATGCACTCTGCTTCAGTGTTGCAGGACGGGGACGTAAAAAATATCTCAGATCAGTACACACAATATAAAGTTCAATTGGCTTACTGTGGCCAGAAAATAAGGCTTTACCATTTATTGCTGTGTAACAGTGTATAAAACAGTGTATAAAATTATATTTCTTCTGCAGTAGACAATAGTGATTTTTGGACTGTCACAGGTATTTTGGTCCATATTGACATGATAACATCACGCAGATGCTGCAGATTTGTCAGCTGCACATCCATGCTGTGAATCTCCCATTCTACCACATCCCAAAGGTGCTCTATTGGATGTAGATCTGGTGACTGTGGAGGCCATTAGAGTGCAGTTAACTCATTGTCATGTTCAAGAAACCAGTTTGAGGTGATTTGAGCTGTGTGACATGGTGCGTTACCCAGATGACAGCAGCCATCAGAAGATGGGTACACTGTGGTCATAAAGGGAATTCAATGATGCTCCATTGTGTGCCAAGAAATATCCCCCACACCTTTTATATCACCACCACTAGGCTGCTCTAGGTTGCAACAAGTGGTTATTTAAATTACTTGTTTCTTCCTATCAGCTTGCATCAGTCTGGCCATTCTCCTCTAACCGCTAACATTAACAAGGCATGTTTTCCCCAGAGATTCCTCTCACTGCATATATTTTCTATTTTCTATTTCTATTACAATTCTCTGTAAACCTTAAAGATGGTTGTACAGGAAAATCTCAGTAGATCAGCAGTTTCTGAAATAATCACCTTCGCTCCACATTCTGATGCTCGGTTTAAACTTCAGCAGGCCAACCTGACCATGTCTACGTGCCTAAATGCCCTGAGTTGCTACCATGTGAATGTGATTGGCTTATGTGTTATAAGGAGTTGAACAGCTATACTTAATGATGTGGCTGGTGAGCGTGTACTTCTATTACCTCAAACCCAGTAATTTTTAAGGTAAAGAATATACAGCATGAGCCTCATCTTGAGCGCAGCAGCCACTTGAACTGAACACCTACTCACCATCCACAGCCTCCACCAACTAAACAATCATGTCAGTCACGATAACATCTCCTATAACCCTTCCTGAAACAACATAAAGAAACAATTTCACTTAAGGTAAGGTGGAGGTGACAGGATGGTGACACAAACACGCATCAGACCTTAGACGGGACACCTGGGACTCACAGTTTACTTTCAGTCACTCACCTTGATGAGGTTTTAGTCAGGCACAAAAACGACTTGATTGGGGTTAGGAAAAGATTGGAGTGGCTTGGGTTTAATTGCACTCTTTACAATGTTATATGGAAAAAGTTGAATTTTATAGGTTCAAGTAGATTATAGGTTATCCACATCTAAAGCACAGCAGTGCACATTTTATGTACAACTACTTACACAGGTGCTGAAAGGTTGCTTAACTTTAAAACAGACAAAATCATAATTACAGCTTGCACAGAAAAAAAAAAAAAAAAATTCTGGGGGAGGACAGCCTCTCTTTAGTGTTAGCATGGCAACAATGGCTAATTAGCCTTGAGCCCAACCAGCAAAGCTACTACAATAGATTTGCAGAAAGTAGTATCCATCCATTCATTTTCTTTCGCTTTCCAATACAGGGTCGTGGGAGGGGCGGGACTGATCAGCAACGGTATTAGAATTCATCATCAAAGAGACCATAAATGTCTCCACAAAATGTCATGGCAATCTGTCCAAAGGTTTCGGAGATATCTCATTTTGGAGATATAAGTACTAGACAATAGCACTTAATGTCGTAGCATCCAAGAGACCTTCAGTTTTAACAGTTCCTTGAACAGAGCAAACTAACATACAAATACATTCCTGTACCTTACACATAAAAGCATATCTACGTTTCCCAACTCCAAAGGGCTGGCACCGCTGTTGTGCAATTTAATGATCCTGGCAATGCCAGAGTAATTTGTTTCAATAAAATCATTGTGTTATCTTCTCATCTATTTCAGTATGCCCACAGAATCCAGGGAGCACATTTTCACCACTGCTTTACTAATTTACATTTAAACAGAATAAATAAGGGAATGCACTTTCTGTTAGAGCAAATGTGTCAACCTACCAAACTCTATCTGAATGTATACGGCTGTCAACATTAGTTGGTCTTGAAGCACAGGACTTTAGGGGCAGCAGAGATTATTGCTTAGGGATATTTATCAGCTGAGTCATGCTAACTGCAGCACTCAGTAGAACCTCACCTCAAATATCATTCCCTCCTAGGTGCACAGACTGTGGTATAAAGACTTTGACCTCATATGTGTGCCCTATGCAATGTGTTGTTATTAATGGCAAACAGCTTCCATGCATGGATATATAATGAAACATGTGATTCTCATGATTTTTAAAAAGGCAGGGAGAGAAAGAGCAAATTGCATGAATAAACAAAGGTAAACCAAGACAAAGAGGAAGACAGTGATATGAATTTTTTAATGAACATCAACAAGAAAAAAACAAACAAACAAAAAAAGAAAAAATAGAGGGGAGAGATGTCAGCACAGGAGAGTCCCTATCCCATCTGGAAAAGGAAAGATGAATGACAGAGGCTAAATGAAATGCCATTCTGGGTAATGGGAAAGAGCCAGCATCAGGAAAGCAGGTCACTTGAATTGCAGGGGATGTTCTTGAGAAGCTTTGCCCTCAGGCATTGTGCATTCAAGCTTCCTCCTCAACAGTCAATAATATTAGCTTTAACACACACACACACAGACACACACACGGGCAGTGCACTACCCTCTGGAGGCTTCTTGTGTAAAAATCTGAATGTAATTTCGCAGGTGACAGGCGAGTGAGAACGAGCACAAACTAAACTGCCTCTCCTGTTCTTTGCTGCTTTCGTCTCACTTCCCCGCTTATTTTAGAGAATGCAGAAACACCAGCCTCCATAGTGTTAATCATGGAGGTGATGACGATCTCTTACATGATATTTCTGTCACCTCTCTGCATTCTTGAGTATCAGTGCTTGAATCTCTGACCTCCTCTTTTTTTTTTTTTTCCCTCTTCCTTTTCCCT
>VUQJ01010529.1:24147-38363 GCA_015108635.1 Andinoacara biseriatus
TCCATAATTTTTTTTCTCTACTTTTGTCTGACCTTTGAACCTTTTTATCTTAAAAACTGCAGGACGAAGAAATCTAAATAACCAGGCTGTAATACTCTTCATAACGGATAAGGATAATAATGGATTATTATTTAGTCTTTGTTAGATAGTGTACAGTGAAGAGAGAGAGGGGAAAACGTAGTAAATCCAACACGGATTGGTGGGGAAAGAGATGTCAGAAGCTCTTCCTGCCACAACCCCAAAAAGATGGCGGCACGAGTCGTTGCAGCGGCCCGACGCTCTCCTAAACACGGCAACTTTCTTACGTATACAAGATTAGAACTTATGGAAATAGGTCAACATTCCTCAAACTTTGTTCCAGCGGACTTTAGATCATTTCATTTTTGGTTGCCATTTATACTTCTTATATTTATATTTGTTGTTATTTCTTGTTTCTATTTTTATTTATTACTTTTGTAATTTACAGCCTTTTCATATTTATATGTTGCCGTGAAAGAAGGGAGAGCTGTCAAACAGAATTCCGTTGCATTAAAAAATGTTTAATGACAATAGAAAATTTCTGATTCTAAAAGGATTCATGACTCCTTTCAGGATTGAAACAGAGATCTTTTACCTGTTAGGTGAATATATAAACCATTACTCTAACTCGATGTCACAGAGATTCAGAAGCTTTTTTAGTTGGTTTAGGAAGATGGGTGGCTGTGTGGGAGGGGGTCTGTGGATGGGCTGGATGGTGGAAAGTGGGCAGGCAGGTAGGTTGTGGGTACATATTGCTGTGGCTCTTGTACTCCAGTCAGGATGACAGGTGAGTATCTTGGTGTGACGCTCTGAGCACCATCTAGGAGGCAGGCGAGAGAGGACACCAACCACGTGACTGCACACAACAAACAAGGATGGGACAGTCCGGTGGAGAAGCATTGCCACAGCCAGCCCTTAAATACACAATCCAGATGATGACAATGAGTTGGAGGCGTGCAACAGCCAACCTGGGAAGGTTCAGTTGTAGCCACACAGGAATCCACCCACAATCCCACCTAAAAGCTGAGAATAATAAAACAAAAGGAGTCCCCACTCACTGCATGTCTTTGGACTGCGGGAGGAAGCCGGAGTCCCCGGAGAGAAGACGGAAACTTTGTACAGAATGATCCCGTTCAGACGGTGGATTCAAACCCAGGACCGTCTCGCTGTGAGGCAGCGATGCTGCCCACCGCACCACTGTGCTGTCCTGCTTTATTTATGTCTGCTGTAGTAAGTAAAAATGTATTTGTATCTGTGAAGTGAATTTCAAGCTGTCTCCATTGAAGCTGATGCAATTATGTTTTAATTAGCACAACTGAAAAGAAATCAACAGGTAACGTGTGTGTGTGTGTGTGCCTGACTTTATCAGTCATATTAAAAAGGCTATTTTTTCTCAAGTATCATCTTCTAAACGAGTCTCACGGTTTCCATGATGTAATCATTACCGTTATTCTATTGTATCATATTGCTGAAAATGATTTTTTTTTGTGTTTCTCAGAATAAAGTTTCCAATATTATTTTCTGACCCTGAACATTTTCATCAGTCTGCTCTCGTAGGTACTGATTAAAAGGTAAAAAAGTGGGGTGGTAGTTATGTCGACCTTCACTCTAGAAGCCCGTTTTTTAACTATGTTGTTAGTTAAAAATCTGTCTCGGTTAGATTTTGGGAACTAAACAGCTGGGTTTAAAAACGTCTGGGTCGTGTTCAGAAGACGATGATGGTTTGTGTTAAAGGCACTGGCTGTCACATTATTTAAAACTTTGTTTTCTCTGTTGCCATGGTGAATCCTTACTGGTTTCTCTTCGGCTTCTGACACAGAATATATTTCCTGCTACATTACGTGCAAATTTGTGCTCACTGACATGAAAAACATAACAATCTGTGATCACGAACAAATAGATTTCATTTTTCTGGGCTGGGCTGCATCCTCAAGATTTACAGCATGTAATTTCAGAACCATGAACTGCACTGGTTGTGTGTAGGTGGTCCCGATCCACAGCACCTACAGTTTTACAGTAACTAATGATTAGAACAAGAACAGCCCAGTGTTCCTATGTGCAGAAAAAAGCTTGTTTAATCTGTTAAATATAAATAACTAATATGATGACAGTTTAATTTGTTGCCATGGTTTTATACGATGCCTTTTCTCCCCCTCTCCCTGACCCACTGGAACCAAAGTCTCTATTCCAGGATTTGCAAATTCAGCACTGAGTATGACTATGAATAATAAAAATGATAAAATTAATGAAAAGTCGCCACTATCGTGCACCTTTCAACCGGAGAGATATTGTGTATTTACAGATGTGGAGAAAAAAAAAGGATGAAAGAAATAGTACAGTTTAAATATCCTCCTGCCCAAGCGCGCGCACATGCACACAAATCCACAAATCATCTTACCAGAGGAGCTTATGCATTATTAAGAAGAGCAAATCTTCCCCCTGGCTCTCCTGTAGTTTGCACCCTGGTTTCAAGGTGAAAGGCTGATGTTCCTGAATATACAGAATTATCCAGTCTGCACAAATTAATCAAAACATGGGAGGTAATAATAAAAATCAATGGGGACAAATGTATGAAAATGTGCACAAAGAGTTATTAGAAGCCTAATTTGGCAAAAGTCTTAAACTTTGTTATCACGTCCAACATCTAATTCACTCTGAAAATCCAGCAACCCGCCGTGCCAGGACAATCTTTGTGAGCATGCGTGTCTGCCAGCATGTTGAGTCTACGGGCACAATATGTGCATGTTCTCGTCCAGTCCAGCCGACAGATGCTGGCTTCTCTGACCAGGAAGTGTGAAGCCAGGCAATCCGTGAATTATGGTGGGAGAGGGAAGAAAAATCCATAAAATTTTATAATTGACATTCTCAGGTGTACAGTCATGGAGAAATGCATTGGCATTTTTCCCATTTGGATAAATGCACTGGCATTTTCACCAGTTTTCGATCCAAAATATGCCATGTGTTCATTGATTAGGAAAAATGAAATGAATCAGTGCGCTCAGCAAATATGACCGACTTCGGCCCACGCTTACAATCATTGTCTTCTTTTATGCACTGCATTTGCTCTAAATGAAACGTTCCCCATTGTGATTGAACAGATTGCCATAAATGTCTTCTGGCCGTTCACGCTGATGTTTCTTCGGTCACTGAGAGGTTGATATTTTTTTACTTTAGTAAATTGCCTGTCAAGGATGTCAAAAATCCATGAACCAGCCCCGCCACCGGGTCCAATCCAACCCCCCTGATTTCATTATAAAGTGTGAAAAACCATTTTATTGTGTCCTAATTAAAAAGGAGCACACAATATTTGGACTGTTTCACAGCAGATTGTTGACTTGAAGCATAACCCTGCCATACGACACCAAAATAAAAAACAAAGACCTTTTGGGAAAAAACGTGAATAGTTTTTGACGTGTTCAGTTTGAACTGGAATTTCCTTTATTTGCTGCCTGCAAAGACTTTGCAAAACAATTTAAAACAAAAATTACATATTCTGATTTGCCTGGGTTTAGTAAGGATAGAGGTTATGGCTGAGGTCGAGTTTAGGACCAACATTAAGCTCACGTTTATCATTTTAGTTTGAATATCCCAATTAAGACTGGCCGTACTGCAAAGTAATTTGGTTTGGTTAACATCAGTTAAATTTCATTCATATAGTGCAAAAACTTTGAACTCCTCATTTCATTATATTTTCAGAGGAAAATGGGAAATAGGTGCAGCCATTATTGAAACATGGGCTAACATGGAATTAAATACAACACATAAGGCAAAACAGAGTTTGGAGAGTTCTAATAAGCTTGAAAGTCAATATTTTGTATGAGCACCTTTATTTTTCAACACAGCCTGAACTTTTTTGGACTATTTCTTTAAGTAGTCTTCAGGAATAGCTCTCCAGGCTTATTCAAGGACATGCAAAGCTCTTCTTTGGCTGTTGGACACCTTTTGTTCCATCCTCTGTCAAAATGATTCTGCTTCAGTAATATTGAGGTCCGGGCTCTGAGGAGGCCAATCCATGACTGATGGTTTTGCATTGTGCGTTTTTCTGTCTGGGTACGTTACGAGTGTGTTGCTGAAAAATTCGATGCTTTCCACAAATCCCAGCAGTACTTTTCTACATTTATAATTCCATCAATTTTGACCAAACTCTCCAACATCGCTGGCAGTTCCTGACAGAGCCTCCACAGTGCTTTACTTCCTTTCCATTTCCCTTCCTTACGAATGTCTTCTTGAGAGCCACCCTTCCACTGAGACTGTTTCGGCTCAGTTTTTGGTGAACAATAGATGGATTGATAGTAGATGAAGGACCAGATGCATCTTTCAGGTCCTGTGCCAGGTCTTTGCTGAGGACATGGTTCATCTCAACTAGAGTAGAAAAGGGCTATATAAGAACTAGACCATTTACCATGTTGGTACAAAAATACTATTTTATGGATTTTCATAGATTTGACCAAGGAAATGAATATTTTTGTAACAGGCTACTAGTAACAAAGTGCCTAAAATGGTTTCTTTCATCAGTGGTTCTTCCCTCGAGTTAATGTCTTTATTAAGCTTGAATGATTCATAGGTCAGTGTTAAAGTGGCTTACCAAACAAACAAAAAGCATTCCTTTGAAAATGGTCTGGTAGAAGGACTGGCCTGAAAATGAGTGAAAAAGCAGCCAATGTCCAAAGAAAAACACTGAGAGACTTTCAGAAAGCCTGGAAAACTATTGTTCACGATCACTTTTAAATATTCCAAGAACGTCTGGCTCCTTGTAAGCAAAATATAAAGATATGGAGGTGCCTGAAGCCCTTTGCATTGTATTGCAAAACCCATGATATGCAAATCAAACCACAGCAGCATTCTGTGATAAGCGCTGCTAAGGAAGCATTTCAGTATATGAACACTAAAGTAAGAGGGTGAACATGGGAAACAGCCAGCTGAACATAAGCACACAATCTTTTTTTTCTTTCTTTAAATTAGGTATGAGTCCTGAGTTAAAGCTTCCCCAAAGATTACGCTTCTGTGTTTTCTGTATTTATTGGAGCAGGCATGCTCTGCTTCTACTAACTCTAATGTTATTTGCACTCGTATTCATTCTGGCGGTCCGCCACAATTCAGCTGACTTTCATTCATCAAAGAGCTGTCTGCATAGGCTACACAACTGCGCAATAAGACGTTATTGTGACCCAAATACTACAACAGCAGATATCTTTTCCAGCATTTTATTACACTACAAGAGACTGGCTATGTTTCTATGAGATGATTTTATTATGAGGAATAACAGTAAAGTGTGCTAGGCTCTTTAAAGCCCGGTGTTCTTATATCCAGGTCTTCAGCTGTAAGCGTGCTCGACTTTAAAATAAATGCTAACAAGTATAAAATTTATTGATTTTCACATTCTGCCAGCTAATGATAAGAATAAAAAATATTATTAGAGTGAAGTGAGGCGGTGTTTAGGAAAAAGCTATTTGTTATCTCCTCTGACCTCTATCCCTAATCAATGATTTCAATTTGTCCACTGATAAAAGAGAACAGGCTTAATGTGAGGACTAGACAAAATGCTTCAGGGGTCACATTAAAAATGCAAAGTGGTAGCTATCTCCAGTGCCCTCACTGGACGTTGTCCAAATATAATATTGTACCCCTGCAGCAATTATAGGGATCGCTGGAAGGGTGGCGACTGCAACCAAATGAACTCAGGATCAATCTCAGCACTTATCAGGATATAAGTAAGTCGGCCGAGGTTCAAGGAGACTTCAGGAATCCGTCTGGCACCTGACGCAGTGCAGCTCTGGCTGGGAGACGAGGACTGCCAGTCAGACTCGACTCTTCAGCCCGTTTAATTATGCCGCGCCTTTCCTTACACGTTCCTCAAATGTGAATTCAACACACTTTCAAAGATTCATCAAGTCTCACTGATATACCTATTCTAAGGACTAATAGATGCATTGCTTCTCGCTATCTTCCTCTTCTGTGTGCTGTAGCAGAGACATATATTCAGGTACTACGATACGATCTATTTTCAAAAGGATGATGTAGATCTTATATTTAATTCTACTCGCACTCTGTGCAGCTCATATTCCCACCACTGGTGTCTGCCTTGCCTTATAAATGAGAGCCGTCCTGCTTCGATCAGTTACATCAGTCAATAAACATTTAAGATTTTTTTCTAAAAAAATGCACATATTGACTGGCCCAGTATAATTGCTGTGATTTTCAATCTGCCAAAATCAAATTTACTTGGCATTTTAATCATAACAATACTTACTATAGACCTGAGGGTGTCCACGGTTGTTAAGGATCTCTTAACACACCTCTCCATCTAAATCAATGCAGTACATTGTGATGTAAATTGCCATTTGGGCTTTGAGTTTTCCGCTCAGTGATTGAGAGTTCAGGCAGTCTGAATTATGTGCCAGGCCTTTCTAATGGTCCCTCATAATTTCACAGATCAATGAGCATTATCTATAGCAGTAAAGGAAAAAAGAAAAAAGGAAAAAAAAGTTGAATTTGTAATGGGGCCAAACTCAATATTCTACACCCATTGTTCAGCAAGGACACAGACTTTTGAATCCTGCTGTGCTGCCAAGTACCACCTTTGAAATAACCCACTTGTCTGATATTCCATCTGAATTGAGATTGTGCTTCGCCTCATTTCTGACACACTTAGTGTGCAGAACGCTGAGGCTGAGAGATGAACTACCGAGAGGGCAGCTGCCCCACAGGCCTGAAGCCTCAGTCCCCAGAACGAAAGATCGCTCGCTAACCTGGTTATATATGCATAACGCCAAAACACAGTCCGCAGAGAGCAGAAGGAATGTGGGGGTAACAGGATTAGTTAGGATTTTGAGAAATAAATCATGTTTTTTTTTCTTTTGCAGAGTTAGATGAGAAAACGGATATAACTGTCATGGCAACTTATCTGTTAATGTAAAACTTGCCTCTAAAGGATTAGGGTTATTGAGTATAAAAAATAAAAGAAGCAGGAAACGGCCTGTCTAAAGTTAAAATAATGTGCCAATCAGCACTGTTAAGGTTACCTATAGCCCCCACTGTCAAATGCCACCATAACACATAAAATCACACGAGTGCCGTTGCTTATTTTGCCACTTTGTCTGAATGAAGCTGTGATAAACATTCAGGTAAAAGTCACGTCTGTCTGAATGATAGAACGCTATCGCTTTAACAGACTGAGGAAGGCCGCAATTGTTATGCATCCCAGTTGTCTTCATAGTAGAGGTGGGAATCATGAGACATCCCATAATACAATATTACTGCAATTTTTAACATTTTGTGACATGCTGAGTATCGCAATAACATATATTGCAATTTATCATCTTTTTTCAACTGCAAATTATGTCCTCAAAGTTAAACTTTGTAAATATCTGTTTTATCCAATAACTTCAGTTAGTTTTTTGCTGCAGAATTAGATTATCGAGCACACCAACACTGTCACTGATACCATAAATATTGCCATTAGATGCTATCAATCTGATATCAGTCTGCAGCTGAATGGGGTCAAGTTGGCAGTTGCATGCAGTTTGTTTCTGATAATACAGCAACTGTGATAAATTGTCAAAAATCTACATAGACAGAAATTGAAATTCAACAGAAATTCACACATATTTGTGCTCAGCAGCCTTCCCGCTCTATAGGAATATAATCAGAATACAACCAGCTGAGTCCCCTTGAGTTGTGCTCATTAATGAAGACTCATTCAGACTGATGTCAACATGTCAACAATATAAATGCAATCTGTCTGCATTATACATTGGATGCTAATTATTTGCAGACCTTCAATAATCTCTCTCAGAGTGCAGTCAGTCCAAATCAGTCTGCAACTGTTTGCAGAATAGTTGCCTCCCAGGCGACCTGTGCAATCGCTGTTCAGCAGCACACGATGAAACTAAACATATCAATTTGTATATATAATTGGATACAATTGAATCAAGTGTACATGTGTAGTCTTTACTCAAAATCATTAGTTGACATAGATGATTTATTTTTTTCTATTTTAACTCAAAATGTTCATCATTTGAAACTTAAAAATAAATGTTTATTACTACAATCATTTGTTAACAACTAATCTTTTCTTGTACTTTAATTACACTTTTTTCTTGAAATTACTATATTAAAACAGCTTTTCAACAAAACTATAAGAAAATACATTTAAAAATTTTTGTTTGTTTTTGATAGAATATCAAAAGGGAAAACTTCATATGTGTTGCTGCAATTTATTGTGACAATAAAAACAAAACAAAAGCATAGAATTTTATTTCTTGTAGATCAACTGCACATCCATGTCCATCTGTAAGCATAAAACAAAAACTACAGTATTTTTGAGATGGCTGTAATCCCCACAAGTAGTTCTGCTGGTTATGCTATTGTTGCTTTTGCTACCTGTGTTATAGAGATTTGGGGAATTGCAAAACCACATTAAATTACATATATGGCACAATAGTTCAGGTCTATTTTGAGCATTTTTTTTTTAACATTGCAAGCTGGTTTTTCAATGTTTGTAACCTGGGTTTTAGTTTGCTGTGGCCCAATGTCAGAAGCACCTGCTGGACGAACAGGAATGTGCTATTCACAGACTTACGGTAGTTGAAATGCAACATGTATGAAAGTGCAAAGATTGGAGCACAGCACCTTCATGCTCAACAAGAACGAGCCCAATGTCAGTGTGATGGACTGAATCATCATCAGAGTTCTAAGAACAAAATAGCACAATCATGATATTTCTACTAAATCACAATAAACACAAAGTCTAGTCAGACACAAAGAAAGCAGTGCATTAGTGAGGACCGCTTGAATAGATTAAACAAACAAACCCAGAAATCTTGGAAAGACATGTTACAATGAAAATTTCCTCATGTAACTTTTTAACAGTTGGAGCTCTACAAAAGAAGACCTGCACAGTCTCATTGTTTCAGGGTGATGGAAATCAGGGTATATTACTGTGGAATGGAAACCTCACCAAATCCCACAGAGACTCACAGGATCTATGGAACATTATCGCCTTTCTCAATTTTATAAAACTATCAAATAATGGTAAAAATTCAACAACAAGCCTTCATGTCATTTCAATTACCCTTTGAAAAAGTAAGATGTATATATTACATCTTACAATGCTACATCACAATGCTTGTATAAGTATTTATTAACTTGTATACCACAATTACTGAGTGATTAGAGGCCACCACAGTGTTTCTATACCATCAATAATTAACTTGTGTTTTTTTATTACTACCTTAGTCTGAAATGCATTTTAGCATTGAACTATTAGTATGTATGTTAATAACATTGTGAATGACCTAATACGAAAAATGTAACATTTGAAAAGCAGTATCTGTTACGTCTCTGTCACCTCAGAGGAGAACTGACAGCAAGTTAAACCTCAGCTAATGATTATTGACCTCCTCATTTGAAGTTTTCTGACTTACCAGTAACACAACAAATTACTCAAGTGCAACCTTAAACATTTTGAACTGATAATTTACCATACCCAATAGTCGTGAGCTAGAGTTATCTAGCATCACAAGCACATGCAAGCTCAAAGTTATACCCGCCCGAATGCTAATGTCATGGCTAAACTAAGACTCAACAAACACCACAGGCACACAAACATTAATGTTATAAAGTGTAAAATGAGAGCAAAATCTAGCATTAGCAATTAACACAAACCTAAATATATCATTTAGCTAACTTGTCCTCTCTAAATTGGTAAGTTGTTTTCCTGAAAAAAAGATATCTTACCTTTATCCTTGGTATAAAGTTGCTGTCAGAAAGCTTCCACCCAGGACAAATGGTGCAAACTTCTCAACTCAAGAAAAAGAGGATATGTCACTCATAGAACGGGATTGCATGTACTTAGGTTTGAACTCAGATCGGTTCAAGCCTGTTTCTTAGGAAAAAAGCTTAGGCCTATTGCAGCAAAACTAAAGGAGGGTTCAGGGTCACCTATTCAATTCAAGTTTATTTATTTATATAGCACCAATTCACAGTCGCCTCAAGGCGCTTTGTATTATAAGGTAAAAACCCAACAATACTGCAGAGAAAACCCAACAGTCACAACGACCCCCTATGAGCAGCACTTGGCAATGGTGGGAAGGAAAAACTCCCTTTTAACAGGAAGAAACCTCCAGCAGAACCAGGCTCAGGGAGGGGCAGCCATCTGCTGAGACCGGTTGGGGCTGAGGGGAGAGAGAGGGGACAAAAAACATGCTGTGGAAGAGACACAGAGAATGATTAAACACAGAGTGAAGTATGAACAGAGTAAAAGGTGAGTAAAAAGAATAAATATGGGAGAAATCTGCTCTCTCTTTCTAGTCCCTGTCAGTACTCTAGCTGCAGCATTTTGGATCAGCTGAAGGCCTTTCAGTGAGTTTTAAGACAGGCTAATAGTAATGAATTATGATAGTCCAGCTTATAAGAAATAAATGCATGAATTAGCTTTTCAGCATCACCGAGAAAGGATGTTTCTAATTTTAGAAATATTGCACAAACACAAGAAAACAGTCCTACATATTTGTTTAATATGTGCATTGAAAGATATATTCTGGTCAAAAATGACTCAAAGGTTCCTCAGTGTTACTGGAGGCCAAGGTAATGCCATCCAGAATAAGTATCTGGTTAGGCACCATGTTTCTAAGCAGAATAACTTCAGTTTGATCTGAATTTAGAAGCAGGAAATTAGAGGTCATCCAGGCCTTTATGTCTTTAAGGCATTCCTGCAGTTTAACTAACTGATGTGTGTCATCTGGCTTCATGGATAGATAAAGCTGAGTATCATCTGCATAACAATGAAACTGTATGCAATGCCTTCTAATCATACTGCCTAAGGGAAGCATGTATAATGTAAATAAAATTTGTCCAAGCACAGAACCCTGTGGAACTCCATAATTAACCTTAGTGTGTGAAGAAGACTCCCCATTTACATGAGCAAATTGGAACCTATAAGACAGACATGATTCAAACCACTGCAGCACAGTACCCTCAATACCTATGACATGTGCTAACCTCTGTAATAAAATATTATGATCAACAGAGCCAAACGTCCATAAGATCATTTGTAACCTTCACTAATGCTGTTTCTGTGCTGTGATGAATTCTGAATCCTGACTGAAACTCTTCAAATAAACGTTCCTCTGCAGATGATCAGTTAGCTGTTTTACAACTACTCTTTCAAGAATCTTTGAGATTAAAGGAGTGTTGGAGATTGGCCTATAATTAGCTAAGAGAGCTGGGTCAAGCGATGGCCTCCAAAAGCTCCAAACAGGCTCTATTTATTACAAGTACTGCTATTGCTAAAGGAGGCCGAGGCGTAACTAAACATTTGACACACAGAGCAGGATAGTGTGGGAGGAACAGGTGTAGCCATGCTGTTAGTGACTCTGAAGAAAGCTAAGCTAATATCTATGTTCAGCAGAGAGCATTTGATAAAGCTCATGAAGACTACACTATGAAGTAAGTCTTTTTCAGAAATTTATAATTATTCGAGCTACACAGATGAAGCTACACAAAAGCACCACTGCGTGTTGTATCAACAAGAAGCGAGAGTGCAGTGAGAGCCAACACAAAGTGAGAACGCCACTAAAATATGAAAACATAACTTCAGGAAGTCATTTTTTCCTCTGGTTTCTGCTAAGTTATTCACCTTCTAAGCTAAATAATCACATAGGTTGTGCAATATGACCAATTTACATGTTGTTTCAGGAACACTTTAACTCATTTCCAGTTTTAAAGGGAACATATTTGATCATTTCCAACTGCATACTTCAGGATTCTAGCTTTACATGATTCATAGTTCAAAGCAATCCTTATAGTTTATTGGGCCTTTTGCAGCCCATCAGTTCTGTCTGAAACAAGCACTTTGAGCTCGTCTCCCTTAGAGCAAAAATTATTTTGGTTGGCTAAACAAACAGAGGCTGAACAGCAGGAATGAGGGGCTCCTGTGCTCACAGCTATGTGCTTGAGATGGCCAAAATAACAATATGCCCTCTATGGCATCATACAGAGCAAAGTCATGTTCAAGTGGTCCCAGAGGAGACTCTAAAATGGGTTTGAGTCTCCTCTGGGACCCCTTTTAGGTTTTGCTTCACTCGCTGTTTAAGTTTAGTCACCAGAATTATTTGGTTATGATCCAGAAAAAAAAAAATAACACTTTTGGTTTACATACAGCCTTTAACACAACACCACTTTTCTGTGGAACAGTTAGGCCACAGAGTCAGTGATGCATACAAAAAAAATGACAAATTATGACCAAAACTATGACAAAATACTTTTTAAACTGGGGATCAGCTGCTCACTTTTGCCCAAGAATCATTTAAGACATTAATCCGGCCGTATAGCTCACACCAGTTAGGGAGAGGGGAAAAAGCATGGTGATATTAATCTTTGTAATGTTCCAGCTCATGCTGTAGCTGCATTTATGCTGCTGCAAAGAGGCTTTATTCTTGTGTAGAACAAGTTAGTCAAGGCAACAAGGCCAGTGACAGATTATGTTGCAAGCATGCAATTTATATTATCATAACTCAAAAGGATAGATACAGGTTACGTCTCATGCAATCTGTAAACTCAGCATAATATTCAACTAGCCTCAAAGGTGGCAAGATCCATCCCAGAATAATAGATGACTCCAAGCAGCCTTCTGCTCCTCATAAAGAGCTTAAAGAGCATGAAATTCAAACACAGGTAATAGAAGCCTGGCTGCATAATTATGCTCTTGTCTCATGCAGTGGTGCCTCCATTTCTCTCTTTGCTCCAGGCCAGTTTGTGATCCAACAGGAGCTTCCAGAATAAGGAATGAGAGCGGGGGATCAGTAGTGTTGATGCAATTTGCAGCAGGCAAGTGCATTCTTAGATATTTGCCCAGAAGACAAGAACGGGTTAAGCTATTATGATCTGCGCAGGGCCGATAAATGGAGTCCTGCTGGGTACAGAGAAAAAGAAAACACCACTTTTTCTTTAAGATATGTCTACTGAACCTACGGGGCAAGCATGCATAATCGGGGTGTAATTCAATTAATATGTTGCCTCCAAATATCCTGAGCAAAAATCTGAAATTTAATTGTACTACGAGATGTTGAATTTTAAATGGCGCAGCTCAGTGAGCTGAAACCTGGAAAGACATAACTAAGATAAGGCGAAATCATTTATCGATTCGAGATGATGCTGAAAATCCAGATTTATGGATGCAGGAGGACTAATACTGGGCCTTGAAAGGACATCCATCACCACAGGCATCCACATGGCCTGAGAATATGAGGCAGTTTTATGGACACATTATGAGCAAGCTGTCTTAGAGTTTTTAAAGCAACATCATTCAGGATGTCAAACAAAACGGGTCTACATGTACTCACTCAACTATTCCTCGAACGTGGCCGTAGCAGTAATAATCTGCGGTTCAGAGACACACATCATCATCCAATAATGCCCCCAGCTCTGGCCATTTGATGCACAGTCGCCTTGTGAATTTGGCGGTAAATACTATAAGCCTTTCTGTTATCTTTCTTTCACATGCTGCCATCCCCCGAAACAATCCTTGTTAGTTAGAAGTCCCAAAGATGCCAAAGCAGAAAGAGACAAGATGCATCAAAGTGCCAAGTATTGTGGATGTCTGCAGACCCTGCTGGCTTCAGATTCCAACCCTGTGTTCACGCCTACGCTGCCTCAAAAAGCAGGAACAGTAATTGCAGAGGGGCTATTGTTTTTGTCGTTTTTGTTTTGTTGTTTTTTTTTTCCTAGCTGTTGAAATAATTGTGTTTACAAATGCTTGGTGGAAATTTGATAGTTAAGAGAGATACGGGGTCAGATTGGAGATGACGGCCGCAGAATTCTGCATTGTTTAAGCAGAGACTTGCCTTTAAACACCAAAGACAACGTGTTAAATTTGGTTTATACAAAACTCCAGCTGCCACTTCTGTACATTATGTAAAAGGGCCTAATTTAACAAAGCGTGGCATTATCACAGTTTTATCTGCGCCTCTAACTCTTCAGACGCAAACAGCCTTTACTCTTTCATTTACAAGGAGGACAAAGACTGTTTCAGACTTAATTTCAAAACATCTGCTGTTTTGTTTATTGCTCACAAACAAATTAGCGAGAAGTGAAAGAAGGAGGCAAAAGTTTTTCATTTATATATATTTTTATAATTTAAAGCAGCCCAGTATTTTAAACATATGGCTAAATTTTGACTGAAGTAAATTATATCAGCT
>VUQJ01010532.1:4334-19199 GCA_015108635.1 Andinoacara biseriatus
AAAAACAATTTTTTTTATTTTTTTTTTTTTTTTTTTTTTTAAGTCTAGTTAAGATTTCTAAATTTATATTTTCCCCCTGTGATGTGTTTAGCTGTCCCACACTTTATATTTCACTATAAAGTAGAATACATCATTATTCCAGTATCCCTTTAATACTGACTTTGAATAGGATAATTCATAAATGAATTAAATTTATGTTATGCAAGATGTTTGGATAGAATACATGCAACTTTAGGCTGGTGATATTTTTTTTCTATGCATGTTACACCTTAGAATTGTCTTAAAATGCATTAAACAAACCCATTATCATAATATAAAGCATTTATTTATCTGTTATTTAGCCTAAGAATATTCTGATCATTCTCAGCTCCATATTTGTTTTTCTTGGACTGTAATAGAGCAGCTTTGCATGATTAACAATTAAAAATAAAATCGATATTTACAACCTACTGGAACTTGGTTTGGCCTGTCATCCTCAAACCAGGGTAAAGGTAATAAATGCAGAATTTATTATTTTCCACAACCAAACATACAAAAACTAATTAAATAAGATTAGTCTCATTTCCAGCTAACTAAAATGTAAAATAATGCTCATTATTGCACCAATAATGATGTTCCAGTAATAAAAACAATTCTCTGAAATGGGTCTTTCTGTATTATGGCCTAGACAGAAAATTGACAATTATTATTTTTATACTTTGACAAGACTCCTTTTATTGCAGTAAATATTTGTTGTACTTCACCAACATTGCCAAAATCTAACTTGACATGCACCCCATTAAGTCTGTTTAATTTCTAGTAATTTATTAGTGAATTTTCAAATAGTGTTGATATTTATTAATGGAGAAACAGAAGACAGGAGTACTGTTTATTCCTCAAAGTGTTACTTCATTGAAAACACTGTTGTTGCTTTGATGCAATGAAAGCACTTTTATAACTTTACATCATTCTGTCTTGGCTGTTTCTTGCCTTTCTTCAGCTTGATGCTGGTAAACAGTACCAGTATACTCCCCCAACTCAGCCGCCCATACACCCCCCATACCAGCAGGCCTGCCACCTTCGCAAAATGAACCAGCTGTCCAGAGAGGACGCTCCATCACTCTGTCCCACCCACAGCCAAGATGAGCCAGAGCCAAATGCTGCATCAACCTGATTCACGACTGATGCTGTTGGTGGTTTTTTTTAAAAAAAAAAAAAACAACCACAGCACACCTGAAGAGAGTGGACAGTTGCCATTAAAAGAACTGTGGTTTCCTGCCAGGTGAAGAGATGGGTATGAGTTTATTTTCTGAGACCAGCGATATATCCATTAGCAAAAACACTGGAGGCTTTGTTGGATGTTTCTAAGCAGAGGAGCATGTTCTTATTGGTTTGTCTCATTTAATACTGAATTGTTTGAAACAAATATTGTCATCCATTACTGAGGGACTGAAAGTTATCTTGAAGACAAACCATGCATTGCTAACAGAATTTCTTTTTATTTCAAATTTACTGAAACTTGTCCATAATTGTCAGACTATAATGAAATTAGATTTTTTAAAAAGTAAAATAAAAGCATGCATTATGCCAAAAATTATGTTAGTATTTTTTAAAATTGCAACTGTACTGTAAGTAACCTTTAAAATAAGATTTATCTCCTTGCAACAATAATGGATTGTATTAGTTATAAGTTTTAAGTCTATAGTTCTAATGGCAGAAGGTATTTTCAACTAACTACTTCACATTCGTCATCTTGACTATGAAGGAGCACATAAGGGATCGTTTAATAAACTTATGTGTTAAACCAAAATATGTTTTAGTTTCTTCAAAGTAGGCAACTTTTGCTTTGCTAACAGCTTTGTACACTCTTGGTATTCTCTCAAGCAGCTTCATGAGGTCATCGCCTGAAATGGTTTTCCAACAATCTTGAAGGAGTTCCCAGAGTTGCTGAGCCCTTGTTGGCTTCTTTGCCTTCACTTTGTGGTCCAACTCATCCCAAACCATCTCAGTTGTGTTTAGATCAGGTGATTGTGGAGGCCAGGTCATCTGGCACACCACTCCATCACCCTCTTTCTTAGTCAAATAGCCCTTACATAACCTGGAGGTGTGTTTGAGGTCATTGTCCTGTTGAAAAACAATTTATGGTTCCACTAAGCACAAACCAGATGGAATGTTATGTGGTAGCCGTGCTGGTTGTGTGTGTGTGGGGAACTCTTGGTCTTCCTTTCCTGGGGCGTTCCTGATGAGAGCCAGTTTCATCATAATGTTTGATGGTCTTTGCGACTGCACTTGAGGATACTTTCAAAGTTCTTGAAATTTTTTTGGACTGACTGACCTTAATTTCTCAAAGTAATGATGAACTGTTTTTCTTTACTTAGTTGAGTCATTCTCACCATAATATGGATAAGAACATTACTCAAATAGGGCTATTCACTGTATACCAACTTCACAACACAACTGATGGTCTCAAACACATTCAAGAAATTAACTCTTGAAAAAAAACAGCTGTTAACTGAAAGCCATTCCAGGTGACCGCCTCATAAAGCTGACTGAGAAAATGCTAAAATGTACAAAACTGTCATCTAAGCAAGAGGTGCCTACTTTGAATAATCTGAAATGTAAAACATTCTGGTTTAACACTTTTGTTGACCAAATAATTCCATATATATATTTCGTCATAGTTTGGATGACTTTTGTATTAATCTACAATGCGGACAGTTTTTAAATAATGGATGATGGGTTCAAATCATTTTATAAAACAAGGAAGAAACGCACAACTCTTATTTTACTTGCAAGGAAGCCGTCCTCTGTGTCCTTCAGGACATAAAGGAGGGATCTTCGCCGAGCCGCATGGTATATATCAAAAAGCATAAACTGTATGTGAACACACAATGCAGGAGAAGATTCTGCAACCGTTTAGAAAAGGTGTCATCACATAGAATCTGCTCCCACAAAGTGTAAGTACTACAGTACTGTGCAAAAGTCTCGTCATCTGTCATGTCTTTGTTTTGCTAGGAAATGGGAGCAACATTTTACTGACACATGTAAAGATTAATGGAAATATAGTGTATAATGCAAAAATAAAAGTTTGTACAATACTAACAAGCTTGAAAGTCTTTGTGTGTGTGTGTGTGTTTATGTATTGTAGCGATTCTGTTATTAAGAGATTAGATGTTATGTGATCACGATGTTCTGTAATTTCCCACTGTTTTGTGGTTACCTGAAGGTGTGTTTGCAGGCGGAGGGAGGGGGCGTGCATGTGGAGGGGAGGGAGAGGGGAGTTCTGTGCCCTGTATGTTGTGTGGTGTGTTGTTGTTAGCGTGGTGGAGTTGCTAATAAAGAAGGCATTTGTTCAACCTGTCGTTAGCTTCTTTACCGTCCTGGTGGACGCTACAGTATGTATGTATATATTTATGTATGTATGTATATATTTATGTATGTGTATATACATATGTATATACATATTTTTTTCTCTTATACAGACTGCTTTTAGTGCTATATTTTGTTTTACAGCTAGTTTCATTTACTCTGTGTTTTACAATGGCCTACTGCCCCAAATACCCACCAGAGCACCAAATGTGGATCAATCCACGGCTGAAAGTAGTCCACAACAAATTCACTGTTAACACCTATCATGTATAGGTTTGACAGAAATGACATAGACTAAACGCTTTTGTAATTACACCGTTGAATTTATAACCATTTTTTTTTACACATTTATTACAACATTAGGCTCCCTTGATCGTCAAGTACCCGTTACAAAAGTGAAGTGGGCTTCTATGTCCAAAAGGTCTTTTAAACCCCACAGATAACGCGTGTAACATGTAGAGGCGAAGCGGTCGTCGTTCCCTGTCAGGATGGTTCCCTGTCAATTCGACATTTAGTGGATGTTTTTTTAATGTTTTATGTTAATCCTTGCGTCTCCTATTTAGAGATCATATGCTCGTGTATACACTCTCACTTCCTGGTATGCGTGGTGACGTCGGAGCATAGCGACTCACACAACCGCATTGTTGTGGGGGAAGAGAAGCTCAGGCAGCCGCTGAGCACTGCCACTTCTTACTGCTTATCCACAGTCCGAGCGATCGGTTTTCAGCTTCATAACCAAGTATATCACTTGAAACTGGTTCCGTCGCCCTGGATACCAGTCAGTCACCTCTAAGGTTCACTCGGTTCAACACGAGCCGCGGCCGCTTTTGGATGAGCGGACTGAATGTGGATTTAACTGTCGCTTCGCTCCGCAGGCCGCACCGCCATTGCTGCTGTTTTTACAAGCTTAATTCGTGAAAATACTGAGGTAAGTCTTGCCTTACTCTAACTTTTACCCGTTTAATATCCTTCCCTGCAGTCTGGACAGGTTTAAACCAAAAAGCAACCCGCGCTACTGAGAGAAAAAGCCAACTTTTGTAATTGAGGTAGTTTCTTGTTGTGTTAGTCGCCATATTTCCTTCCCCGTCAGTCAGTGTAGTAGCAGGCTAATGTTAGCCCGGTTTCTGGACGTACTAGCAGCTGGAAAGGCCGACGCCTGTTTATTGGGGGAGGACAACAAGGTTGTCTTTTCTTGTAACCCGCTTATATTTGGTTGGCAGGCCTTAAGTAGGTAAGAATAATACTACAGATGACTGTTATAGTTCGGTAAGTGAGACCTAATATTACCCGTACCGGACAGAGAAACAAGCCGCTGCTGCTGTGAGCCGCTGTTATTCAGAAACAAACCACTCTCAGCGGTTTCAGTCGGACAGGTTGTGCAGATCGGAGACTCCCTGACCTCACCGTGGCTGCTTCCTGCTCTCAATGCATTTCTTTCATTCGTTCAGTGAACGCTGAATGTCCTTGTACTATTGGAGCAGCCAGCTGGAAACGCGTTGATCTCACGAATTAAAGGTGCACGAACACATGTTGGAGCTATATGCTTAAAGTTGCTAGCTCAACTTCACGTACTCATCTTTAAAAAGAAAAAGCAAATCGCCGGTGAATGTACAAACGTGGGTGATTGCTGTGAGTGAGTAATATACTGATCGATATACATAATAATACGGATGCAAATATGGCTGAAATAATTAATTTGAAAATTGTTTCCTCGGCAGTTTTCTTTATCTATATATAATATTTTTTTGCGTTTTGGAATGATACTTCTTTTAAGCGTGCCAGCTTTTATTTGTTGAGACTTAATAAAGAACACACGAAATTAAAGTGTCTCCAGCCCTGATCTGCGTTTGGTTTTCTGTAACTGACCTGTAAAGAGAGCAGATTTACAGTAGGGCAGCAATAAGAGACAGCCATCAAACACTTCCATCAAATCCATTTCTGACACTTAAGCTTTTTATTTAATATTTACACATTTAGCAGTTTGAAATATTTTGATATAAGAGGAAAAACATTAAATATGTTCATAATCCCCCAGTTGATGTCTTGAACATAGTTTTTGTTTCAAACGTTAATTAACATACCTCAATATTGTAGAATCATGATCACCACATAGATGTTGGGAAAGATTTTGATGTACCATGTGACAGCAGTCAGTTGTGTACATAGTAATGTAAACAGCTTACCAATTCTTTAAACTGGGCCTGCAGAACAAGACACCAGCTACAGAGATGAAAAAGACCAGGACAGTCACCTAGTCTGTGACTGACGATCGGAAGAGGCGCTGACATTCGTGTGTAAACAAATTGTAAACAACAAACCCAGCACTGTGCCTACAAGGCAACAATTTGTGTTACAGCTGTTATTTATAGTCTTAGGTTCTTTTGGGGTGGCTTTATCTCAGGAGGTAGAGCATGTCACCTTCTAATGGGAAGGTTGGTGGTTCGATCCCTGGCTGCTCCAGTCTGCATACCAAAGAATCCTTGGGCAAGATACTGAACCCCAAGTTGCTCTCCTATACAATCGTCAGCGTATGAAGGTGTGAATGTTAAATAGAAAGCACTTAGATGTAGAAAGAAGTGCTTGTATGAATGTGTGTGAATGGGTGAATGAGGCATGTTGTATTATAGTGCTTTGCTCAAAGCAGAGTAGAAAAGTGCTACCAGAACCAGTTCATTTACCATCTTAGAGTGTAGCTAGCTGTTACTTAACAATGCAAGTTAATGACATGAATAAAATTTCAGCAGCTGCTGATCAGTGAGTTGTTGACACATTTGTTGCATTGCCTGTTTTTTTGTTTTTTTTTTCAGGGTCCTCATAGCTTAAACATGAAGAAGAAAAGTCGAAATCATCGACCAGCAGTGATAAAGAGGGAAACTTCTCCCATCAAGCCATCGCCCAACCGGGAGACGCTGACGTATGCACAAGCTCAGCGAATAGTGGAGCTAGAGGTGGACGGCAGGGTACACCGGCTCAGCATCTACGACAAGCTGGATGTCATCAATGACGATGACCCCACGGCGCAGGAGATCATGGAGTGTAACAGTAACAAGGAGAACAACGAAAAGCCCCAGCAGGTTCTGGTGCGCTCTGTCCGCTTAAAAAACAACCAGCAGAAAAAGAATGCCGCTCTCACCACGTCACATGGTGGTAGTGCCACTCACAGCAGTGCCAGTGGCCTGTTGGAGCCGAAGGTTAGAACGGTTGAATACAATTTACCAGTGGTACCAAAGAGGCCAGCAGCTTATTACAAATACAATGAGAGGACACCTGAGGAGCTGGATGAGGAGGTGGAGTATGACATGGATGAGGAAGACTATGCCTGGATGGAGATCATCAATGAGAAAAGAAGAAGCGAGGGCGTTAGTCAGGTGTCGCACAACCTTTTTGAGTTCCTTATGGATCGCTTTGAGAAGGAGTCATTCTTGGCCACACAGGGTCAGAGTGACCTGCAGTCACTGGTGGATGAAGATGCTGTCTGCTGCATTTGCATGGATGGAGATGGAGCTGACAGTAATGTCATCCTCTTTTGCGACTCCTGCAATATCGCTGTTCACCAGGAGTGCTATGGTGTGCCATACATCCCTGAGGGCCAGTGGCTTTGCCGCCACTGTCTCCAGTGTCCAGCACGAGCTGCTGAGTGTGTTTTCTGTCCGAACCGAGGAGGAGCCCTGAAGAAGACAGATGATGACCGCTGGGGCCATGTAGCATGTGCCCTGTGGGTGCCAGAAGTTGGCTTTGCTGACACAGTTTTCATTGAGCCCATCGATGGTGTCCGCAACATCCCACCTGCTCGCTGGAAGCTCACCTGCTACCTGTGTAAAGAGAAAGGCGTTGGAGCATGCATCCAGTGCGATAAGATCAACTGTTACACAGCCTTCCACGTCAGCTGTGCCCAGAAAGCTGGCCTCTACATGAAAATGGAGCCTGTCAAAGAGGTCACTGCATCTGGTGCCATCACTTTCTCTGTGAAAAAGACAGCCTACTGTTGCAGCCACACACCGGAAGGCTGTGACCGCCGGCCACTTAATATCTATAAGGAGCCCCACCTTAAAAATGGGGTCTTTCACAAGCGAGCTGAAAAAAGAGGGAAAGCCCAGGCCAAGGGCTGGCAGAAGAAAAAGAATAAAAGAGCAGACCCTGAACCAGAAACAGAACCTGAGACTCCAACCAGCTCTGGACCTAGCATTACTGCTTCGAGGTAAGCTGGCAATCAGTACTCACTAAATCAGCACTCGATCTCCCTGGTCTTTTGCCCCCTTTTTTTCATTTAACACTGAATTTATTTATTATTTTTTTGGTTATTATTTCCCCTTTCTTCTCTGTTGGGTTAGTTTTGACACCATCCTGAACCAGGTATCTGTTCAGAGGAAGCGTCCATTTGTCGAGGGAGTGCTGAGCTACTGGGTGCTGAAGAGGCAGTCAAGGAACAATGTCCCGCTGATCCGCCGGTTACAGGCCAACCCTCAGCCACCTAAAGCCAAGCAGACAGTCAGTTCTGTTGACACCTGAGAGCATCACACAGTTCTTTTTAATGTAGTTCTTGTTATTAAGCAGAGGCTTGCGTTTCCTACAGGACCATATGGAATCTAACCAGGCACTGAAAGAGCAGCTGAAAGAGTGGCACCGCCTCCGCCACGACCTGGAGCGAGCCCGCCTGCTGCTGGAGCTAATCAGGAAGAGAGAAAAACTGAAGAGGGAGGAGGTAGAATCCTTTCACCATTTACTGCTTCACATTTGTCTTGCTCAGAGCTTTATTTCTTTCATCATTTCTTTTTAGGACATTATTTATTACTTTTTTTTTTAATATACTTTTTATTTACTTCCCACAGCTTACCTTTATTATAATTAGTTTTTGCTAAATGCCTTCTGAAAGAATACTTTTATCAAAGGTTAAATTTAGGTACTTCTTTAATTGACTCATTGCTAACCACAACCTCCCAAATTTCATTGATTAGTTGGACATTGGCTTACAAATTTGACCACATTTTTGTTTATGCCCATGCACTAAAACATAAATATCAACAAAAAAATATAGACACTAACCCTGGACTGTTGACAATACTTCATGCCAATCAGGTGGATTAAGGCTGTTTGGCTACCTTTTCCCGACAGATGAAACTGCAGCAATCAGTGCTGGAGGTCCAGCTGACGCCCTTCAACATCCTGTTGAGAGCCGTGCTCAGTCAGCTGCATGAGAAGGACCAGTACAGCATCTTCGCTCAGCCTGTCAACGTTAAAGAGGTCTGCAACTATTTATTGCTTGCACAAATTAAAGTAATCAGATACAGAGGAGAAATATTTTTTTCCCAGTTCAAACAAAATATCTGTTGTTTCTAATAAAATAAGGATTTTTTTTTTGGTCAGTTATTTCTTTGTTATAATAATGCTTCATGGAAAGCCTGTTAATTTCCCCTTAAATGGTGCGACATTTGCAGGGAAAATACATTGAGTATGTGGATTGTACCCATGAAAAACTTGCTAAATCGTTGCCAATGCCAGCTTATTCTGCTGTTGACTCTTGTTTGGTATCATTGATTGATTTTTTTAATTAATTTTTTTTGTGAATTCTGAAGAAACAAGACATTTTGGCAGTTATAAATGTACTAGTTTTTATATAGCGGTTTTCTACTGTAGTTGCGCACTCAAAGCACTTTATACAACACGTTTGCATTCACCCTTTCACTGTTTTCTATATCAAAGTGCTTCTAACATTCACACACACTCATATGCTGACGGTTACATCGGAGAGCAACTTGGGGTTCAGTATCTTGCCCAAGGATACTTTGGCATGCAGACTGGTGCAGCTAGGAATCAAACCACCAACCTTCCAATTAGTAGATCACTTGCTCTACCTCCTGAGCCACAACCACCCCAAACAACAAGTTATTCATTAACAAACAGGGGGCCTATATACAGTGGAAGACCTATATACAGCCACAACAGCCTGGCACCCCTTCCTCATGCTGGTCACCAGCTTGGTCAACACACTGCTGTGGGATGGCATCACATTCTTCAGCCAGCATTTGTTACAAGTCAGCCAATGTGGTTGCGTTGGCACAAAGAGCACACCAAAGCTGATCCCACAAGTGTTAAATAGGGTTGAGGACAGGACTGCAGTCAGGCCATTCCATCCTCTCCACTAACAAGTTCTGGAGGTAGTCTCTGATAAACCCCACTATGTGGGGGTGAGTGTTGTCATCTTGGAGGATAGAGTTCAGTCTTTGAATGTAGAGATGTGGGATTGCCACTGGTTGCACAATCTCAGTTCATTATTTCGCTGTATTGAGATTAGGGGTGCAACTATTGATTATTTTGGTAATCGAGCATTGTCTTATTCATCTGCATATTTTTATTTAGTAGATTTACTGCAGTTTTTGGCTGTGTGAAACAAACAGCGGTGGATGGAGCAGCTACAAACTTCTTTTCTTCACGTTGACATTTGCTGATCAGGTGGTTGATGAAGGGCTCCTCCAGCTGTTTCCCAGTAAAGGTATTTATGGTGGTTACAGGAAAAAGCACCGCTGCTTTGAACGCCAAAAAAACATTGTCTTTTGCGCCACCTGAGTTCACTGTCTCGGTAATGGCTCTGCCTCTTTGCGTGTACTGTGTGTGTGCAGACAGGCTGCACTTAAAACAACTGTTGCTGTGCGATCAGTGTTTTTGTTCAAAAACTGGGGCCTGCATGCATGTAATGTTGTAATGCTTTGTATTCACAAGCTTCCTCTTAAATAGTTTCTATTGCAGGACTATTGATGAAGCCCCTCGGTACTGAATGGTAACAACGGAAAACTCCAAACGATCATAATGATAATAACTGCGCCTGCTAGCAAACTGTGGTGATCTGTTCTTGTAGCTAACAGCGGAAATTCTCAGCACAGCAAGCACAAAACACACATATAGACGCACAAGTGTAAAGGGGCATGGAAAATTGTGTCAGTGATGATCCACTGGGTGTTAAAGGGTAATGTTTTCCAAACATCGGAAATCCGTCACAGCGACGGAGAACTGTATTGCAGCTTATGTGGATGAAACGCTCCACATACCTGGTGACACCTGAGCGCTGTGGAGTTTAAATGAATTAACAAATTTGTGTTGAGGATTTTTTTATAATTGAATTATGCGAGTTGCTCGAGGTAATTGAGATTGCCTCCAATGATGACAATCCTGATTGTCAGCACCTGGGGTTTTAGAAGCTCAAACAAGAGTCAATAGGAGAATTATGCTGTTTGGCATTAGCAAGTTTTTCATGGGTGCAATCCACACACCTAACTGCTGCTCAACCCACAAATGCATGTTCCTTCTAAATGTGGCACAGTTTAAGGGGAAATAAACAGACTTTCCAACAGGTTAACATTTATGACCGAGAACCATTGTTACAAGAAAGAAATGATCGAGCAAACAGAAATTTCCTTACTTTTTGTCTGCCACAGAGCCTTGATCATAGATGTTTATTTCTTAAGTCTTTCTAGTATCTGTGAAACCATTGCTGGACACACTCTGAACAACAATGAAAAACTTTATCTTGCTAGTTTTTATAAATTTACTACTTTAAAAAAAAAAAAAATGTAACAATCCCATTGGCACTAATTTCAGAACCTGGATGTCATATTTCAAACCTTTTTCTAGTTGCTTGTATACAGTACATATAAGCCAAAGATGATTTGGTTATTGAACTAAAATCAGTTTAGAAAGACACAACATGAAAGTATTGCCATTTCAAAATGCAAGTTGTACATTGAATTTGAGTGACTGTCAATTTCATCACAGTGCTCTATCAATTGCTACAATTGCCTATGTTTATTTATTTAAATTTATTTCTATGTAATTTATAGTGTATTTCTTTTTGCTAAACATTGAACCTAATGGGACCTTTTGTCTTGGTGAATAAAGAAATGCCATTTGTTTATATTATTGCAGAGCTTCTTGACATGAATACAAAATGCATTGTTGGGGACAGCCTGTTTTGCAAGGGTTGCTAGAGTTTTAAAAAATGACATCCATGTTCTGAAACTAGTGCCAGGGGATTGTAAGGAAAACTAAGCTGCAATGATAATCAAGCTATAGATTGCTGAGGCCCAGTATCTTCCAGCCTTTTTTCAGAGACAAAGGGATGTTGTGAACCAGAATTTTTTCTCTTCTCTCACAGCCTGCAGCCTCTTAAGTGTGTCCTCTTTGCAGGTACTCGACTACCTGGACATCATCAAGAACCCAATGGATTTCTCCACTATGAGGAAACGAATTGATGCTCACTTCTACAGGAGCCTGGAGGAGTTTGAGGCTGACTTTGACCTCATAATATCCAACTGCATGACATACAATGCCAAGGACACATTCTTCTACAAGGCAGCTCAGCGGATGCAAGACCACGGCGGAGCCATCCTCCGCAGGGCCCGGAGAGAAGCAGAGAGGATTGGCTTTGACTTCCCCAGTGGGTTGCATCTTCCTGAAGTTCCGAAACTGGAGCCGCCACCGCCCTTCACCTGGGAAGATGGTAGGCTGATAGAGCTTTATGAAGCCATAAATCTCTGAAAGAAGTTGCTTAAAAGTCCTTTTTTGCCATTAATAAGTAATTTCTCCATTAAAATGTTCAAACATTATCTCTTAAGTAAAGTGAGGAATAACTTTAGCTTCTCAAAACACATTTTATTGGTCAGTTCTTCATTTAGTGTAACTTAACGCAGTAGTAAAGTAAATTAAGCCTTTTTTTTCTTCTTTTTTTTTAAACCTCTGGGTGGTTATAATTTCTGGCAGCAAGGTTTCCCAGCAGGAGAAATTCATTTTTTTTGCTATGACCATGTTTGTGTTTCTGCAAACTGACAAGTTGCTACACTTAAAGAAATTATAGTGCAGGCAGTTAAAAATGAACAGAGCTTCAACTTGAGTTGAAGTGTTATACTTTAAAGCATTTGAAATGATACTTTCATGTTTAAGATTCATTAGCGGTTGAAACTTAAAATGTGAGCTGGGTTATTACTTTTGAGGGTGCATTTTTATCGGTTAAAATGGAAATACATGAGAGATGTCATGTTGTCCTCCTTAGTGGACCGCTTGCTGACTCCCACCTACCGCCAGAAGACCCCTCTGGAGGATCAGCTGAAGGAGCTCCTGGAGAAGCTGGACCTGAGCATAGCCATGAAGCACAGCCCATCCCGCAGCAAGAGGCTGAAGCTACTCAAGAAAATCATCACGGAAGTCCGGAGTGAGATAAGCCTGAAAAATTCCCTGTCATCGCAACCCACCGCTCCAGATCCCAGCCCATCCCCTGCTGAGTCTGAAGACCAACCACTACGAGAACTGTTGACAGATCCCTGTGTGCCACAGGAGGACAAGTCTTTACCTCTGCCACCATTAGAGCTGTTAACCTCGCCATCTCAAATCTTGCCCACAGACTTAGACTCGCCCCTCCTGAAGCTCACTAAACCCTTGGACCAGCCACCCGCAGAGCTTGACAACATCACTAGCACATCTACCTCAGTGCCATCGGACACCCCAAATGGGCACATCCCAGAGTCATTACTCCCCAAAGGTGACCTCTACGTGGACCGCTGTAACCGGCGGACCAATGTCCTTTTTCGCAAGTCAAAAAGTGCCAGCCCACAGAAACCGCCCCGGACGCAAGAGGTTTCTGCTGGGTCCCCGCCACCCCTGGGCGCCAAAACCTTCCTGTCAGTAGTGATCCCTCGATTGGAGACACTCCTTCTGCCGAAGAAAAGAAAACGCAGCAGCAGCGCTGATGGTGAGGAGGATGAGGAGTCGCCGATCAAACGACTTGGTACAGGTATCAGTCAGATATTATTTTGTTTGAGTTGTGAAACAGAGTCACCCTGATGACAAAAAAAAAATCAGTGAATTTTAAACAATTTCACTTGTGTTTTTATGCTCCTCAGGAATAGCAAATGGTTTTGTGGTGGAGGAGGAGGGTGTGGTCTCACAATCTCCCCGTCTGCTAGAGCCACGCCGACGCTGTGCCTCTGAGTCAAGCATCTCTTCTAGTGGGAGCATCCTCTGTGACACAAGGTGAGTGACAGAGGAAGTGACCAAATTGCTGAGTGACTGGAAAAGTCCAGTTTTTTAATCATGCCTTATTTTCATGTTTTGTCCATCACCTCTGCCAGTGTTAACGATGCGTGTGCTGACCAAGTTAATCATGTAACCAAAATAGAAAAAAGAAAATTAAGAAAATACAACTCATTTGATGTCTTGGCATCTTTCACCCTGGAAGCCCATGAATCAAGACAAGGCTGTGGCCGTGTCTGTATAGAGTCTCTAAAATGTAACCACTGAAAAAGGACATAAAAC
The DNA here is from genome assembly GCA_015108635.1 of Andinoacara biseriatus. Classification (NCBI taxonomy): domain Eukaryota; kingdom Metazoa; phylum Chordata; class Actinopteri; order Cichliformes; family Cichlidae; genus Andinoacara; species Andinoacara biseriatus. The sequence continues at coordinate 17,982 of VUQJ01010532.1, forward strand.
ATGGTGCACATGCTGTTTTTTTTTTGTTTTTGTTTTTAATAAATAAATAAAGACAAATTTGTATGTATTAATAATTTGGAAAAATGTCATTGTAACACAAACATAGATTTCAATAATATGAAGTAGACTGCTTTTGGTTCCATCTGCCACTAGATCAAATGTGGCTACATCTGAAAATGACTAATCCAACAGCTCACACGAGGGATTTCATTTCATTTTCCACATCAAGCTTTCCTCCTGCCTCTTTCAGCACCGTTATTGTGTCTAAAAGTGGCAAAGGGCGACCGGCCACCACTCGACGGAGCACCATGGATGACAAAAGCACTCTGATGACCTGCATTGAGAATGGCAAGTTCATCAAAGCTGCCAAAATATCTTCAGGTGAGCCAATCAGCTCGGGAGTTTGACCTTATTAGTGTGCATGGAAGAGCTTGGCAAGCTTTGATTTGTCATTTCTTACTTCTGTCTTCTGAATACATTTACTAAACTAATTAGAGTCCTTCTCTTTTGGAATACTAATACTTTTTATGTGCAAGCATGCAGCATTTTATTAAATTAATTTCTTGCTTTCATGTTACATCCTCACTTTTCTACTGTTACATCTGTGTAACACAGAGCAGTTGAAGTTGAATGAGTCATGTTGCGTGTCACACGTTAAACAATTTTAAATATAAAGCCTTGAAAGGAGTTTCTACAGAACCAGGAGTTTGCCACAGTAATGGAGTCCAACTCACTGGTTCTCAAACTGAGGTTAAATGGCCGATAAGGTCTCACACTGCAGCTTTAGGCCACAAAGGAAGTGGGAACTGAACCCATTACCTACTTTGTACTTCAGCTGATGTGGTGCTTGTGTTTGGTTCACCGTCTAAAACTGCATTGTTCATTGTTACTGCCGACATTAATGAACACTGCATTATTACGCTAGCCTTGAGATTCATAACAAGTATTGTATCAATACGAGTATTGGGGAAAGCAAATTGATACTCTGTGTGTCTCTGTGTGTGTGAGTGAGAGAGCTCGTGCAGCATTCAGTTAATTTTTGAGAGTGTCAAGGTCCCAGTATACCTGCTGCAATGGTCTCTTCACGCACTGCCAGTAATGTGACTCCACATCCATTTATGCTCGCTGTTGTAGCCGCTGCAGTAGTCTCCTGGGCGATAGGTGTTGCCTCTCACAGTACTGTCACATCAATGCTGATAGAGTAGAACTAGAAATTGT
>VUQJ01010536.1:17499-32508 GCA_015108635.1 Andinoacara biseriatus
TTTTTATTTTTTTTTTTTTTTTTTTTTTTGATTTTCAGAGGCCTGATGAAATTGTAAAAGTTTAACTTAATTGGCTCTACATTTTTTTCTTATTTCATTTCAATTCAATTCAATTTTATTTATATGGCACCAAACCACAACAGCAGTCACCTCAGGGTGTTTTATTGTAAGGCAAAGACCCTGCAACAGTCAGAGAAGTGTGGAAGAGAGCTAAAGATTAATAATAACTAATGATTAAATACTGAGTGGTGTATAAATACATAGAGAGTGAAGAATAAACACTCTGTCCTGTCATTCTTCATTGGGAAAGAAAAAGCTCTAGATATTGATCATAAAATGCTCAGTGCCATGTAGGATAGGCAAAATTCTAAGGTGAAAGTATGAGGAGTAAAATACTGTAAGCTTTCGAGAAAATAGAGGCAGTTATAGAGGGAAAAAGCTGAAAAAGAGTTTGATTCAACTACTCCTCCGTGACTTGATATGTAGAGATTGATCTCCTGTTTCTGGTTAATTTATTCCAACAGTCAGACTTGATCAGGAGTTGTTTAGAGAGGAAGGTCTACAGAGACTAATTACCCTTCAGCTACATATTGATCATTAGATGCTTTCTTTGGCCGTTCAAGAAAAAGTTTAACATACATTCAAAGTATCCCACGGGATGTGGGCAGATATCAAACATGGAGCAAAGCTGGAAGAGGATCAACAGTGGTTTAATGAAATTCATATAAAAAATGATTTTTCAGCTCTTTGCTCCTGTTGCTTCAGATCAGCAAGAGACACTTTTAGAGCATTTGGAGTAAACAGTTGTACACAGAATCACAAAAACAAGGACTTTGCTGGGAGAAGGAATCTTGGATCCTAGTTAAATTGAACAAACCAAAATCTTAAGATGAAGCTTGCACATATGGAAGATGTTGTGGTTCATTATCACTATGTCTGATGCTAATTTATTGTTGTAAGCACAGTTATCACTGAGCAAAGTGAGACATTTGAATGATTTAGTGAAGTGGCATAAACACTGGAGTCTAAGCTATGTGTTTCTGTTTTATTCTCCCAACAGCAGCCTACTTGAACACAGGCATAATCCTGATGAATCAGGGTCGCCTAGATGAGGCCAAACGCACTTTCCTGACCTGTGCTGATATCCCAGATGAGAATTTGAAGGACCCCCATGCTCACAAGAGCTCAGTCTCAAGCTGCCTGTACAACCTGGGCAAACTGCTCCACGAGCAGGGACACCAGGAGGTAATGACAGAAATACACATCACATATGCTAAGAAAATATTTAAGACCATAGTAAACCCAAAGCATATCGTAATATAGGTTATAGACACCATAAAATGCACCTAGTGGATACAAGAATACAGTTTTATTATTTTTGTGAACTTCATTTTTCCCCACAAAAATAGAAGGAAATGTCTTGATTGCATTTGCAGTAATATAAATCCTTTTTGTGTCCTATTTATGTTTCTTTTTTAAAAAATATTTGTCTAGCAAACAGATCCATTGCTACCATGGGAGTTGAAACAGTGGTTCTCTGCATACTGTACATGATGGAAAATTTCATACCATAGTGAATTGAGATGAAATGCAGGCAGTTACCCAAGCAGCCAAAGCTTACTTTTATATGGACATGTTACAAAATGTTCTGAGTCACAGGGGACAAAGTGTATGTGCAAATATTCCTCAGGCTGTTTCTAACAAATTTACTCTTTCATGCCCCTAAAGACCTCCGGTGCTGGCTAAAGTAACTGGTTTTCCAATGCATTTATATTGAAAATAAGCACCGATGCTGATTCAATCAAGAATGAAGCAGTAGTACTGCAGATTCAATAAAGGCTTTTATAAATTGTTGGCATGCTGGAGGAACGGAGCATTCCCACTTCCTCTGACCTCTAACCACAACATTTGCTTCAGCAATAAAGTACTTTAAGGTCCTTCTGCCGTTTAAACTCAGAGAGTCTGAGGTGACTTGCCGGACCAACACACTATACATGCTAAAGTCAACAAGCGACACTGCTCTAGTCATCTTAACAGCCGTGACACTGAGGATAGACCCTTTGTGCTCAGCTCTGTATGAACCAGCCTTCTGGCGACCCCCAATTCCACGCTGTGTATTCATATTGTCAGGGCCCTGGCTGCATGGGAGGAATGACTAGTTACCCCAGAGCCAGTTTCTCTCGCTGGGTCTCCCCGCCTTCTAATGCAAACATCCCCAACCTTCTTATTTTTTTTATTCACAGGAGGCCCTCTCTGTGTTTAAAGAAGCAATACAGAAAATGCCAAGACAGTTTGCACCACAGAGCCTCTACAACATGATGGGTAAGAGCTGTGTTGTTTTTACTGTAAAAGAAATAAAAACTGGTATTTTGGAGCTATTCATCACACATTTCTGCTGTGTGGTTGTTGTAAGCACTTCAAATAAAATGTCTCTTCTTCTGTATAAGAAAAGTAAAAAGAAAATCCATGTTGCTTACTGCATATTGCTTTTATTTGTTCCTCACATAAAAATGATAGGTCAAAATATTGAGATTTGTGTTGTACTATAAAAGCCGATAAAAAAAATATGAATATGAAAACTTGGTTAAAATCACTACCGGTGTGCTACAGTATGATTGAGGTTAAGTGCGGACTATAGTATCTTATAAAAATCAACAAATGAATAAAAAGGTGGAAAAATAAAATATTTGTAAGCCACTCTTTCATAAAAAAAAATTGTAATACAAAGCTAAATCCAGGATTTATGTTGCTGTTGGTTAGGTTAAACCAGGATTAAGACTGATTTTTCTCTTTTTTTTCTTTTTTTTGATTGAAAAACAAACGTTGGATATACACACACGTGCAGCCAGTTTTACTCGTTTAAATTATTGAAGCCACTGTTTGAGACAACTAATTTAAGTCATGCAGTTAGACAGGGTTTTAAGTAGACAGTAGGAAGCTTTACAATATCATGTTAAACAGATGCTTTTCACTACAAGATCCACCCAGCTTGTTACTGTACATTACAGCTGGAGAACAGCTGCTTTCAGGCTCATTATATCTGTTCACTCCATTGCTTTTCCTTTTTTTTCCTGTACCCTCCTTATTCTCTCTCTCTCTCTCTCTCTCTCTCTCTCTCTCTCTCTCTCTCACACACTCACACACACACACACACACACACAACCTAGAGCAATAAGTAATCCAGGCTTGCTAGTACCACAGGTTTGCTTATATGTTGGCACAATGCAAAGTGACGGAGCTCCTGAGATTATGTCAAAATGTTGATGAAAGCTTCAGGCCCCATTAAGGAGCAGCATCGCGCCTGTAATGGAGGCGCCGAGCCAGAGATCTGTGATTTCTGCAGCTTAGCGTTGTTTCCTCACTGAACTGATTTGGCACACCTGCTCGTATCTATTTTCAGTTTCACTCACTGCACTGCTCTCATGCTGTTTGTCAGACGCCAAGGAGCAGAAGCTTTCATCAGAGGCGGACCTGGGTGGTAATCTGTACCCTGCTGGTCTCACTCCAGCAGTTTCTGGTTGGCTGAGGAATGTTCCACTCTGAGGAGCTGGTTTTCAGCTCCTTGGATTCGATGTCACTTCTAATTGCATGTTAATGTTTGCGCTAATCTCAGAGGTACAGAGGTCTACTGCCAGGAAATGGAGTCAAGTAATTTGGCTGCTTTTAAACCAATCAATGGAGGAAGAGGTCATGTCGAAACAGACCAATAGATGCATTTTTAAACAGCTTAGCGCCTTGGATTTGCCATAAATCACGGCAGTTTAGATAATCCTCTATATAAACACACTGATTATTCATTAAACTCGAAGCTAAATAATTCAATATTCTAAAAAAAACACGCAGCCCTCTCGAGAAGACACAACCGATGTAGGAATTTTCATACAAAGCTTTTCATTGTGACAGAATGGAAAAGGAAAAATTGGTCTAATGCTTGATAATCCGCTGTGTAGCTGTAGCTGATGGGAGATGATAGCTGACGAGAACATTTTTAGTATGTAGCATGGATTTCCAACACAAACAGAAGCTACTTTCAGCTTCTCCCTCATTCACAAGGGGTCGCCACAGTGGGTAGCTTCACATGGGCAAATATATAAATCACTGCACGATATAATGGTAGAATATACCGTATATTTAATTCAATATTTAATTGAATTCCTTTTACGTGTGTGTGAAAGCGGTGTCATCAGGCAGTGTTATCACTCATAAGACGCGGCGTGTTTTTATAACACTAAAAGGCTGCGGTTAGGCATGCGTCACCTGTTGCTTATCACTGTCTTTTCAGCAAAGCGATTAATCCCAATCCCCACTGAATTTCAGTCTGCTCTTGTCTAAACAACCCTTCTACTCATTTGGCAGTTCATAAGACTTGGTGTGGACTGAAATATAAATTATATTACAAGTCATATTTTAACACGTGGGATTTATTGACACTCTCCCCCTAAATGCATCGCAAGGTTGATTTTAACTGTGTTGTGTTACCAGCCTGTGTTGTCAGTTTTTTCCAACAACACAAGCGTTGCAGGATAGCTTTGTTATTTCAGGTGTTAGCAGGCAGAGGGTCCGATGTGGCGGTGGGGGGAGGTATCGGATGATGTCTGGCACATCAGGAAGAGCGAAGGAGTACAACAGGAGAAATATTCTCCTATTGTTCTATAAACCACACAGTGAATTTCGTCTATATTGAAATCAATGTCAATAATCAAGCACTTGGCTGATTAAGAATTTGAGGGTTTGCTTTTGGAAAAACCCTGAAATAAGAGCTTTAATAATTTCTTCAGTAAGAGCTTGACATGTTTGAACAAAGCATAAGAATTGCAGCATCTTCCAAAGCATTTTATCACCCAGTTTGTTTCAAATATGGGAAAATCATTAGGTTTGTGATGAGTTTGGTACCAAACTGGATTATAGTGTGGACCTGCTGCTACCCTGTAATAAAAATCCTCAAAAGAATAAAAGAAAGCAGAGTGATGACTTAACCTCTAACACTTTTGATCCCTCAATCGGCCTTCTCTTTGCCCCCACAGGAGAGGCCTACATGAGACTGAATAAGCTGACTGAGGCTGAATACTGGTACCGAGAATCACTGCGAGCCAAGCCAGACCACATTCCTGCACACCTCACTTATGGGAAACTTCTCGCAATGACGGTAAAACTGTTTTTATTGTGATCCTCTGTTATCTTTCCTTTCATTACATTTCCTGTATTAAGTTGGAGCGAATGTTCTGCACTACTCTGCGACCAACTACATTATTTAAAGGGATTTCACACATTTAGGGTTTGGCTTGTGAGTTTGATAAAAACGAGCATCTGCTTTGATGACTTCCACATGTCTCGTCTTACATCAGCTTTTTGATTCTGGGAGTCATTTCTCACTTGCTTCTTTACTTGATCTCAAATTTTCCAATTACACAAGATGGCCACATTGTGTTGTGTAAGATGCTTCAGGGAATTTTTCGTCTCGATTTTGTCATGCCTCCGCATCTCTTTTATTTGTTACTAGATCTAGAAGCTACTAAAACAGTAGCTTAGAAAGCTGCATTCCTAATCAAGGTTTTTAATACTGCCCAGAGAGCACTAGAATCTCTAAACGCTGTAGGGAAAGCAAACCTAATACTGCCCTGCAGCTTCCAGGTCAGCGATTAAAAGTGACAGCTGTCCTGTGTTTTACTAACCAAAGAAAAAGTCATCTATGCAGCGGCATCTCAGGGGCGTTAGAGTTAGTCGTGTGGCGGGGTCATACAGTCATCCGTTGTAGATCGCAGCTAGATATACGTACTCGGAAAAGAGCTGAGCAAAAAAGCAGTCAGAGCTGAAAAGGATGTCAGAAGGGAAATAAACAAATCAGATGAAGGGTTGTACAGCAGGTCAAAAGAAGGGTGGAGGCCTTCAGTTCAGCAGACACCCCTTTCTTCCACTGTCTGGGCTCTAATGAAAGGATGTGCTCAAAAGCCTGGAGTGGTGATATCTGGATTTCCACAGAAAGGCCACACTCTTCCTGGCCCTGTCCCTTTTCATTTCCCTTATGGATACAAAGTTCTTTTCAATTTGTTTCATTTATGGTTTTTCCTAAATGATCATTTTGTGAATATCCCCACTGATAGGTGTAAGAATGTAACAGGCAAACTCATTTTTTCAGAATATTTAGGAGTAATTTTAGCCTTTTTTTGTGTGTGTGTGTGTGTGTGAACACATATAAAAGCCCTACCCTGGGAAATAAACTTGAAGTCAGTTACCACTTTTATATCAGTATGGCACTTGCTACTGCCAGTAGCCAGTGAACACAGCATAGCACAGGAATTGGAAAGAAAAGCTTGGCTCTAAGGATCACTAATTAACACTTTATTTTTGGGCTGTTTAATCCATACAAAAACTGAGGTGTAAAAACCACACTTTGTGGTGTTATGAGGTTTTTAGGTGCCAAAAGTTATTGAACCCTGCCAGGAAATAGTTTCACATATACCACTAAAAAAGGAATGTGTCTTTTTTTTGTGTGTGTGTTTTGTACAGATTGTGGGCTTGGACAGGCCAACTACTTCTACATTTTTTTTTTTTTCCAAGTCATCAGCAAACCCACAAACTGTCTTTAATCTGAATCGCTGAAGTGCTGTGCATTTGTGGATCAGCATTGTTAGCACGTCCTTTGTTCACCGGTGGTAAATCATTTTGTGCCTAAACTAAAACGAATTCCAGGCCCATATTAGATCGATTTGCCGTTATGTCCTCTGACTGGTTGCCAGCTGAAAGAACAGATCAGCAGGCAACACAGATAAAACTCATTCGTTAAGCTGACGTGGTTCCTCTGAAAAATTAAACGAAACCAAGTCCCATCAGCAAGGACAGTCTCAAGGAGTAACCCAGTATTTTAGAGGAGAGTATTAAGACTTGGTGAAGTTGATTGAGGTAAGAAGTCAGTGAGCTGTGAGGAGAAACTCATTTTATTTAGGAAAGTGTTATTGATTTGGGGGGAAAGTAGAGTTCAAACCTGCAGGGATAAATCTCTGTAGATCTCTGACCATGATCGATGGCTTAGGGGTCTTGAACTCTTGTGATCCCTTGAGTGCAAATGAAAGTGCTATCAAAGAAGGGTGCTTTACTTTACTTTAATAGGCTTTAAATGACTATTTCCTTTAAAGGCATTTCTGAAACATTTTATTGAAATGTGTCAGAAATTTTTTTTACCCATGAACACAGGCCATGGTTTAATAAGTACTGACCCCAACATTTAAGTATGATCAAAAGCAGTGCAGGAAATTTACCAGCCCACCATATTTCTGTCATCCCCAACCCCTGCCCTCCCTGTGCAACAACTGTGAGTGATGAAGACACTTCAGATGCTGTCAGGGACTTTGAGGTTCAGATCCCTCTGGGAGAAGCTGCAAAATAAGGTTTAGCAGCAGGGTCAGAGAAGGGTGAGGGTGGGTGGTGGAGCTAGCCTTTCTGTGGCTGCTGAAGCACAGAGAGCAAAGAGATGGTGTGGATGGTGAGAAGGACAAACAAGGGAAGAAAGGGAGAGTTAATCACAGAGATAAGTATTGCCCCCCCCCACACACATACACTCATTCACACACTGAACACACTGCTTGTCAGAGATATAAATGATTGTAATGCTTGCAATATTGGATTCACTCATTCACTTGTCATTTGCACAGCTAATATAATGCAGGTTTCATTCATAATCACCTCAACACCCACAGAGCCAGAGCGACATCTGCGGTTTGTCTGATGCTATCAGGAGATTTGAGGTGTGACGCATGCACAAATGAGCTCAGCAGTTGCGTGACAAAAAGGGGGAATATTACACAATAAGTTGCTCTGCATATTAAGTAGATGTGGTTAGACTTGTTTTCTATTTTTTTGTATTTTCCATCCCTTTTATAGGTTTACAAGGAAGGCGCATTGCCACATCTTAACACCTGCAAAGGAAGCATAATGTTAGTGTTGTTATTGTGTACATGTTAGTATGCTGTTGATAGCTTTTAGGACATTCTGAGGGAAAAATGTAACCTATGGACATTTTTGAGGTCCTAACCTAACATATAATGTAGGCTATACTGGGTATAGTCTGTATTAATATTCTTAATGTGTCACAATCCAAATCTTTCATCCACTTACAACTGCAACTTACTTCAGTCTGTGAAAGCTTAAGCTGTTGAGGTTTTAAAAAAATATCTGCAGGCCTCTGTTATAAAAGCAGCTGGCAGTCAAATGTATACATTCCTACATCTGTGAATATGAGTGTAAAAATACACCGAAGTGATGCTTTTCAGACTGGAACTTGGACACAATCAGCTCTGTTAAACATATACTTAGCACTGGCTTGATTTTCTGCAGCATCAATGGAAACCACACTCAGATATTTACATTAGAAATTTCTGTATTTGTTGACTCTACCACTAACTGAAAATGAAGTCACTCGACTAAGTAGGCCATCCTTAACACGATATACTGTACTACTCTCTGCTGAAGAGATTTGAGCCCATTCTTCTGTATGACTAAACTGAAGTTATTTGCCAAATGTGACACTCATTCTTATTATTTTTACTGGCTTTGCAGTCTTTATATAATCCAGTAATGCTTTGGTATATTAGACTGGCACAACTCCAACTTAAAAGCATGTATTATTCATAAAAAAAGGCTTTATCTCTCTCCTGTCTTAATTGTATACTGATGGTTGCATTATTAATGCGTCAGTTTTTATTGATGAGTGCACATGGTTAATTGTTGATCAGATGACATCTGGTGCCCAACTGAGAGCAGTGATGTGTCAAAGTCCCAGTTGGCACTTCTATTGGCCAGCTGCTCAGTTCTGTTAGAGATGTGATTGGTTACATGTCACAGTCAAAAGGGCCTGAGGAAGGTTTTGCGGTCCACGGGGCTTCAGTGCGTGTTCTTATCATATTATGCTCACCCCCCTCCGGTATGGATTCTTTCGAGGAACAACATTGTACACACATACACATACACCTGTACTTGAGGCTAAAAATCCTTTTCTGTTTTCTGTTCCCTCTTCTGTCCTCATCTTGCTGCATTTCCAGATTCCCCTGCAACACTTACTGTCTTGTTTAATAGTGGCCAGGCCACACACACTGGCAATCTGCAGCTATGTTCTGGAAGTGTTATTTGCAAGATAATGTGTTTAATAAGTGAGACTTTACCCTGTCTACTCTGCTGTGCTAAGCATGACAGCGTCTGCTTTTACGGGACGACACATGAGCCTGAAAGAATAACAATAGTGGTCCATGTGTTTCATGTCTATTTATTAAGATTTATTGTTAAAGTACATCTGTGGTTGGGAGAGGGACATTAGGTATACACAAAGGTATTTTGGCTGTTGAGTGTGTTGTTTTTATAATGAGTACTTTGAGGAGCAGTTGAAACAATAATGACACTGTGTTTAATCCATCTCTCACAGGGGCAGAAAACAGAAGCAGAGAGGTACTTCCTGAAGGCCATCCAACTCGATCCCACAAAAGGCAACTGCTACATGCATTACGGTAAGCACAGATTTGTATTTTCCTTTCAGTCTGACTTATGTCACATTTTTTTCCTACATTTCAAGTATTTGATTTGGCAGTTTCACACATACATTCTGCACTTGTGCAAAGACAGGAACCTGTGCACCTTAGCAAGTTGTTCATACAACAGTTTTGGCTGACCCTTCAGCCATTTCTTTTTTTTAAATATCCATAATATCAATCAGTTTGTGGTTATTGGAGGGTCACAGGAAGAGGGGTCGATTTCCTCAGATTGTTCACTGATTTGATGGAAGTGTGGAACGTGACAATGTTAGCATCTGCCTCTTCTCTGGCTCAAGCATGCTATTAATCTGCAGCCTTACCTCCTAGATTTAATTTCTGTCATAGTACCTTTGAGTTTGAATAAACTGGGAAGTTAATTACTTTCTTCCTTTTTTGTGAAAGTTTAATTTTCCAATGTTGTTTACTTGTTCATCATCGCTTGCCTGCCCTAGGCATCAATTCTAGTTATATGTTTTTTTTTTCTCTTTTTGTATTACAAAAGACAGACTAGAATACATTATCCACCTATAAATAGGGTGAACTGTGCTGCAAGAGCTGCTGTGTTTTGAGTTTGAATTTTGTAGAGTTTGAATCGGCATCATCAAAGATATACTGTGTCATTTTGGGTTTTTGAATTTTAGCAACAAAAAAAAGGACATTTTTAATTAATAAGTAGTTGGAGATGCAATTCTAAACCTATAGAGAAAATATCACCCAGTACTGCTATTCCTAGGATGAAGAGATGGATGAAGGCAATAACGAGTTGAAAATTATTCATTTTCTTATGTTGCTTACTTCTTTACTTATATTCCAAAAATTAATAAAATAAAATACATAAATAAATCAGGGTTCTTCGGGGCATCTCACATTTAAGAAAAGAAAGAACAGAAATTAACAACACATAAATTTAACAAACTCATTGTCACATGAAAATCTCATGCGGTGTTCCCCAAGGATCAGTTCTTGGTCCTATTATTCTCTATGTTCTTGCAGTAGGCAAGATAATCTGTAATACAGTGTTAATTTTGAGTCATCTCAAGTCACCTGCCGCGACCAGTTGGGGCTGAGGGGAGGGAGACAGGACAAAAGACATGCTGTGGAAGAGAGACAGAGATTAATAACTAATGATTAAACTTAGAATGAAGTATAAACAGAGTGAAAAAGGTGAATAAAAAGAAACAGTGCATTATAGGAACCCCCCAGCAGCCTAGGCCTATAGCAGCATAACTAAAGGATGGTTCAGGGTCACCTGATCCAGCCCTAACTATAAACTTGATTGAAAAGAAAAGCTTTAAGCCTAATCTCAAAAATAGAGAGGGTGTCTGTCTCGCAAATCCAAACTGGGAGCTGGTTCCACAAAAGAGGGGCCTGAAAGCTGAAGGCTCTGTCTCCCATTCTACTCTTAAGTATCCTAGGAACCACCAGTAAGCCAGCAGTCTGAGAGCGAAGTGTTCTATTGGGGTGATACGGTAAAATGAGGTCTTTAAGATAAGATGGGGTCTGATTATGCAAGATCTTTTTTATGCGAGGAGAAGGATTTTATATTCTATTCTAGACTTAATAGGGAGCCAATGAAGAGAAGCAAGAAGCCCCCCAAACCTGAACTGTTGCTTAAAAAAAAAAACTCTTGGAAATCTGTCCTACAAAATTAGGATGTCCTCTCTCAATCTGTTTATGATCTTTGACTCTTAGATTTGTTATGGCAGGCGTGCTTTCTCTAGTTAAGTAATGGGTTTTAATTCTGTCTACTCAGGTCTCAGCCAAAACTCCATCTCATGCCTCCAGCTTATTGAAAACTCAGCAGCCAGACTTTTTACAAAACCAAAATGACAAGACCACATTATTCCTATCCCTGCTATGCTACACAGACTGTCTGTTATACATATATATAATTGATTTTAAACTTTATTGCTTACTTTTAAAGCCTTGGACTTGGTTCTGCCTGGATTAAAGATTTAATAAGACCTGATGAACCAAACCACTGCTTGCGTTTGTCAGGTCAGACCCTCCTAACTCTATTATGCTGGGTTTTTATTTGTTTTTGTTTTATATGTGTTTACTTTCCTTTTTTATTGTGATCTGTTTAATATATTACATAAATTACATTTTTAATTACATTTTGAAAAGTGCTAACACACAGTTGTGGCTAAAGATCCACTTTAAGTATAGTTCTCACTTTGGGCCTGTACAAGACACTACAGTTTCATCTAGTTATTAAAAGGCAATGCTTGGGTTCACTTGGTGGTTTAGCATCCTGGTTCAGTGATGGAGCTTACTAAAATCAACAGGGTATTAATTCCTCTCTAAACTAGACTCTTACCAAGGGGTCCACCCCACACTTCATGGCCTTGTCAAGTTTCTATAATCCCCTCTCATTAAGCTTCTCCACAGAGGTTAACTGCAAAGCAGGCACACCCGTAATAAGGCATAAACCTCCTGCTGAAAACATTTTCATCCTACATGAACAGATTTATCAATGTTGATAATCTGAACAAATGAGTCTGAAAGATGGCCAAGTAGAGATCCACTCTATGCTGTACTTATATTTAATGCTACATCGTATTGTCACAGGAGCGGTCCCTCTGCACAGGCCAAAAGCAACACTACTAGACTGTGTATCCCTCTGTGCCCCTGTGGGGATCACATAGTGTTTTTAATAGTAATGCTGTTCTCTCCTGCCCTGCCAGGTCAGTTTTTGTTGGAAGAGTCACGTCTTCTTGAAGCAGCAGAGATGGCAAAGACAGCTGCACGCCTTGACAGTGAGGAATTTGATGTGGTCTTCAATGCAGCCCACATGCTCAGGTAAGTGTTTGATTGGAGTGTTATTTTTTTCTTTTTTTCATGTTTGATGATTTCCTTAGTCCAAGAGTATGCACAAAGACACTGCATGTATTTTATTCTGTCTAGATGTGATGGGTGGGCCACAGTTTACTATGGCTGAGTAGAAAGAAGGTTATGTATGAGAGAGGGAGGTTTGCTGTCTGCACGTTTTATCCAGGGGCTTACACTATTCCTTAGCCTCTGTGATTTACTTGGCTGTACTTTGTAATCCTCTTCCCTTGCTGCAGTGCCAGCCCTAGAATTGCTGGTTTATCTTAGTGCGTGGTGCAGCTATATATCTCAAAATGCTGTCTCTCAAACTACATATACCACTCAGTCTTCCACCACTGGCCTGTGCTCACGCTTCAAAGCACGCTTCCAAATTAGTGCAAAGTTCAGCTGTTGAGCCTAAGCAGGAAAGCCCACAAAACTGGTGTTTGTGAATGGGAGCCATGTGTGGGATTGTATAAATACAGCTATGTGCCAGCTTACTGAATGCTTCCCCCTCTCACTGTATAAACCTCCAACTTTATATTACCCAGTGTAGAGATTTCCTTGTTTAATAAGTCATCATGGGCGACTCTGTGCATATTTGTCCAAACTACAACTGCCATCTGAAAAGAGAGAGATATCGCTAAGACAAATGCTTCCCTCAACTCGCCAGAGGTCTGTAAAGTTACTGTGCTTTTGCCTAAGACTGCATCAGTGCACTCCCACTCAGCTTCGTTCAGCATACCTCTTCTGATTGTGTAGGATCTTCACCACCAACGGTTTTCAGCACAGAGAGCCTCTTCCAGGGTCCAGACTCCTGGCAGCTAAGAGAGCGTCAAGCAGCGCTTGGGTTGAACTCATCTCCGCCTGCTTGGCATGGGGTCTCACTCCCTCCACAGCTCATGTTCTTTATGTGTTTGTCTTGGACGTAGATGTGGAAAGCCCATCGGTTGGTGGGGACACAAGTGAATCTGCACAGGAGAGGGGAAGATATTAAAAGGGGGAGCAGAAGCTCTCAAATTTGCAAATGTCGTTTATTGCCCCTTTGGGCTTTCGGTTTTTTGACTATTTTGCTTTCAAACTAATAATTTTCATCTGCTTCGTTTTAACAGTTCTTTTATTTTATTTTTTTTTTTCACTGTGAATGTAGGACAGGAAAAGTTGGGCAATAGTAAGGCCAAGAGGTACATGCTTGTACTTCCCACGAGCATGTCAAATGCCACTGAAAGTGAAAAATTACACTGTGAAGTTGCAGAGTAAAGTTGAATCTGTAGATTTCCAAAGGCAGCCCTGGGAAAAGCAAACATTATAAAACACACAAGCACACTCGTGCACTCATAGTTTACCTCGTAGATTCCCAACTAAGCCATATGTCCTTGGTAATAAAATCATAGACCACATCTGAAAGATTACTTAGAATAGCATAATATTTAGCATCCAAATTTCTACATTTTTTGTATTTATACATGGTGATGAAACAGTTTCTCTTTATTTGAGTGGCAATAAAAATAAACTGGCAGTAAGTTATGGCTATGGTATGTTATGGTGCTGAGTGCTGTTCACTTTGCGATAACACATGAACTGTTGCGTAAAGATCTGAAACATTGGTTGCTATTGCACCTGAAATGATACTGAATGTATACACAAATTGTTGTGCTTATACTTTGTTGATTAGTTACGAGATGAAATAGAGAAACTGTATGTTTATATTTTTTGCTGAGTGGACAATATTTCCTTTGTGGAAAATAGCTGGATGGGAATTCAAATTGGGTCTCATAATAAAAAAATAAAATTACATCTTTGCTTGTGAAATATAGGATGATAGCAGATAAGCTATAAATGGCTGTTGTTAAAATTGCAGTTTTCTCATTCAGTCTTTATGGTCAAAGTCGTGCTTAACAGCAGAATCTGTCGGTGTTGTGATCTGTGCTTGTCAGTAGACAAGAAGGCAGTAAGATCAGATAGTTTTTTGGATTATTTTAAATATGGTCAATACTGTTTCCTTCCTCAAGTTTTTTCAATTAATCCCTTATTTTCTCACCAGTAATTCTCTAAGTTCCTGTGCTGGTGTAGTCTTACACTGGCTTTTCCACCAGTGGTTTAAATAGTTCATTGTCTTCAGCGCTGTCTCACAACCCGCAGTCAGACAGCTCAAGGAGGTCCCGTTGCTCTGCTGGTTACAGTGTGGCAGCTTTCCAGTTGTCCTCTCTTAATGTGTTTATAAATGTGATAATGATATTATGGAATTAGATTTGTGCATTTTTCGTCTCAGAAGGTTCTGCTCTCTAAATATTATGCTGGCAAACAAACATATGGTTGTGGTTGGATGTGAAAGCCACATTTATAATCTCAGGACAAATTCAGCAACTCAAGTTGGTATTTAGATCACTGCTGGAATGTAAAATGCTTCTTTCTGAAGCAAAGAAGAAAAAAAAGGCAAAACCCGAGTCATAGCTTATTCTTTTGTATATCTGAATATGTAAGCAAACAGTATAACTGTATAACTTCTTTAAGATCAAATTGCAACACTTTGGCAGTATCACTCAGTCGAGCCGCTGTGGTCATAGACTGAAATATCTCTACAACTAGCATAAAGTTTCATACATGAACCGCTATAGATTTTTTTTTTCTAGATGTAAACACTCACTGCAATTGCAGTGGGTGTTAGAATGTTAGCGTT
>VUQJ01010538.1:4672-18922 GCA_015108635.1 Andinoacara biseriatus
GAGTGTTAAGAAATAAAATCTGTTAATGACTATCAAATAAATCTAAATGGAGATAGATAGATAGATAGATAGATAGATAGATAGATAGATAGATAGATTTTGTGAATGAATTGAATGAATTAAACTTTATTGATCCCTTGGGGAAGGTCCCGTCCGGGAAATTAAGTAGTATTAATGGAACCCCAATATAACAAAAAACTGGCCATCCAGCTTTATAACTCATCCTTATGACTATTTAACTTGTAATATCTTGTCTATACTGTGCATAGTTTTGTTTTACCTTATAAATTTAATTTTAATTTAAAATTGCATTATAATTGCCTCAAGTGTATTTTATGTTCATATTTATATGTTAAGTTAGCTTATGTATAGCGACAGTATCCCCCGGGATTAATATTCTGATTCTGAGTGTTACTTTGGGCAACAAATTATAAATAAAAGATATAAACTTGTAACAAGAATCTGCCCTTTATTTTATCTTTCATTGTCCTGATTCAAAAACAGCTTCCTTTTATTTGTCCCTGATTCATTTGTCTTTGCCGGTAACTAAAACTATTTTTAACTAAAACTAATTCATAATCAATGAGAAACGTGACAAGCACATGGCTGACTTTGGATCTGATTTTTACCCGCGTCCTCGTTCTAATTAATAGAGTTGGTGCTTACAATCTGATCTCAGAACAGTGCTTTTCGCGCGCTTCCAGTCGGTGACCACGTGTCTCCCTCCGGCCTGCCAGCGGACCATGTGGAGAGTCAAGATGGCGGCGCGGTGGAGGGGGAAAGACGGGGAATTAAATACCGGCAACGGCGACTTTATGGCCAGCAACACCCCCAATGAGGTACCGGTTTCCTCACTTTAGCGCATCGGTCATAAAATGAAGCGTGTGGTGGCGGGTTTCGGTGCTCAAGTCGGGCGTGTTTCCCCGGCGCTCGAGGCCACATGGGGGAATAACGACACGTGGCTGTAAAGAGCTCGTAGTACTACTCAGGTAGTGACCAGGGAGCAGGTCGATCAGCCTGACATTTAGACAGGCTGGATGGAGAAACAGATGAATGCCAAGTTAGCTGATGTGGCGGCTCGTGTTAAGCTCGATGCTAATATTTTTAGACGTTAAAACGGAGTAAAGCCGGTGAGTTCCTGCTGAGGTACAAGATGTTCAGATAAGGCAGCGCCCTCCATAGCATACTACCCTGCTTTATTTTCCTGAACTATCCCTCAACTACTGTCTTTGTTTGGCTACCTGAAGCCTAATTTTAACATATTTCCAGGCGCAGAAATGAACTGCTGCCCTGCCAGATAAATGTCTGGTTAGGGGAGTGCAGGAAATGAGAGCTCCTTCACTTCCCAGAGGTGCTCTACAGATGTTACACCCGCCTCTAGGGCCTGAGCCTGCTTTCTACTCATTTAACGCCTCTTGATCTTGATCAGTTTCTTTAAAATAAATCCTCTGCTGTCTGACCGAGTGCCTGCTGCACTTTTTTATTCAATAATAGCTTGAGTTAAGCCACACACACACAGTTTTTGTTTTTTAATAGCACATCCACGTAATCACAGCATTTAGAGCCCTAAATAGTGGCAGTGGTCTTTTACACACAAGTCTCTAAAATAGGCAAAATTAATACAGAAGAGCACACGGTGCTTAAAATGAAACACTAAAATCACCATTGTGCAGCCCTGTTTCCCAGTGAGTTATAAGTGTGTTGTTACAAGTTAAAATATTTTCTTTAAATTAATATTTTATAGTTTTTATTGGTCAAATTATTAGATTCAGTGTCTAAAAAAAATATTTTTCCTGGGCCTGTAGAGAAGACTTTTACTGACCCCCCAAAAAGAGCTAATTTAATTACTACAAGCCTAATCTGAATTAATCTATATCAGAAATAATAATTAGTCACTAAAGCCTTAAAATAAATGCAGCGGAGTAAATGCTGTGCCCTTTATTAGACTCACTCTTGCACACTGTTGCTATTGCTAGAAATGGACAGGGTGGCTGCTGTCAGCCTACAGCAAGTTTATAAGAAATCTGCCAAATTTAAAGATTGCAGCGAAGTAATCGTGCATTTATATTCACACAGGCAGCTTTCATTTCACCAGCGTCTTGATTCAGTTATGCTGTCACTATATAATAACCCGGCGGTGGATGGGAGCAGGTGAAAGATGGCGTGTCTTTATGTTTAAACTATCGAGACAGGCAGCTGGATTACAGGGTTTTATTGAGATTTTTTATGTAAACACTGTCATTGGCCCATTCTGATCAGTCAGCTTGTCCTTACAGTTGAATATGGAAAATCTAGGAGGGAAGAAAATTCACAAAGTGACCTGGCATAGATTCACATCAATTCAGTGAGCTCTTTAAAACGATGCATTCTTTCACAAATGTTTCTAAAGGCAGACTGCATGGCCAGGTGCTTGATTTTATACACCTGTTGCAATGGAACTGAAAACCTTTTATTGAGTGTTTTGCTTTGAAAACATGAGTCAAACATCAGATCTGCTTCACAGTTTTTTTTTATAACTTCTGTAAGAATCGGGACTTCCTGTTTTTGCTCAGTAGGTAAAGTCATGCTTCGTGATCTTTGAGTCACACCCAGAGGAATGAGTTTTTTTTTGTTTTTTCAAAGCAGGAGGTATTAATCCACCAATCTGTGTGCATGCAAACAAATGTAACATGTAAATTACAGTGACGTCTGTGTCTGCAGTTGGTCCTGAGCAGAGCAACTGTGGAAGCTATGGACATGGACTCAATGTCCTGTGTGGATCACTCCATCCTGGCCATCTTTGAAGACTCTACTGTTGCTCCACTGTCAGAGGTCAGCGGTAAAACAGAGGAATCTAAAATATTTCACTTACACTGGCTGCGTTTATGTATTTTGATTTGGACTTCCCATTTCAGTGCAAGAACAGAGCTGAGGAAGAAAGCGAGCATCTCCTGTCTGCCCTGACTGAGATGCTGGACAGTGTGGAGGATGATGGTAGCACTCTGTCTCCTTTTGACACCCTGCCAGACACCAGGCTCCTCAGCCACGCAAAGCACAGCGACAACACAGTGGTGGGTAGAAACTACATTTAAAATAAATTGTATTATCCATAATTTATCCATTCAGCAACACTGAATGTGTGTAACTGTGTTTGTAATGTGGCTGTTCAAAGAATGAAGTTTTTGTGCGTTAGCATTAAAGAGGTGGCATTTTTCTTGCTGCAAAGCAAGATTAGTGGGTTAGTGAGGTATGTCAATATTAAAGTCAGCGTTTGCAATGTCACAAAGGCAGAGGTATTTAAAAATGGTGAGTCACCATGGTAACTTATGTATGTTTTAATGGTTTGCGCAGGAAATGTGTACCTGTTATCTTGCGTGGTTGTAATCAACTGTTGTTGCGGATGGATTAAATATACAGTAGTGCATTCTTCCCTTCCTATGCTCATGATCTGCACTACAATGTTACCATGTTCAGCCACTGGATATCCCATTTGCCATTGTGCTAATTAGCCATCAGTCTCCAGTTTCTTTTCTGTAAGCGCTAATTGCTCAAGTACCGCTTGATCTAAGTTGACATAATATATGTTTGTGAATGAGAGGAACACAGGTGGAAAGGTGAAGTTGTAAAGAGTAGAGGTAGTGAAGGTAGATGAGTTTAAATATCTGGGGTCAGCCATTCAAAGCAACGAACAGTGTGCAAGAGAGGTGACAGAGAGGAGGATAACAGCAAGAGTGAAAGGGAAGGTTTGCAAGACAGTAATGAGATCTGCTGTGATGTATGAATTGGAGATGGTAGGCAGGTCGAGCAGTTTGGAGACAGTTTGAGAAGCAAGACTGAGATGGGTTGGAGGAGGAATAGTGGATATATTGGACAAAAGAGGTTGAACGTGGAGCTGCCAGGCAGGAGAAAAAGAGGAAGACAGCAGAGAACGTTCATGGATGTAGTGGAGGAGGGCATGCAGACAAAAAGAGGACGCTAGAGACAGGGTGAGTGGGAGGCAAAGGGTCCACTGTGGCGGAGTAACGGAAAGAAGATCTTTAAATCTTTAGCACAGATGCAGGGCAATGTCTTTTGTGTGTGCATAAGAGTCATATACACTACACAAAGAGGAAGAAGGGAGGGAGAAATCTTTGCTCAGGAGAGCCAAGCTTTTGCTCCACCTTGATGACTACATTGTGTAAACTACACATTATTAGCAGTGGCTGCACTGTGAGATTGGCTTTATTGACATTTTAGATGATAGAGTGCTCTCATGCTGCTCTCTGCTCTCATGATTAACCTTTCCTGCTACCGAATAAAAGATTAGATTCTTCAGTTCAAAACGTATGTTTTCTCTCTCTCTCTCTCTCTTTCATTCCTTTTTTTAAAACTTAGGAATCATCGTTTGCTCACAGACTTAGACCTAGATCTAAAACACCAACTGCAGCATCCACAATAAAGAGCGATGAAGAGAAAGGCCAGAAGGGCAAAACGGAGAAAAGTGCTCTATCGCAGATGTTTAAACTACAAAGCCAGATGTTCCATTCAAGAAATAAAAAGGCAGATGCTGAAGTTGAGGTTTTTACCTCAACTTCTCTCGTCAGCTTGGTGGAGCTCATGCACCCCTACTGTCTGAAGCTGCATGTGGAGGAAGGAGATAAACTGAGGACACATCCCGCCATATTCTCCCAGGAAGAGGTGTTGAGGTATGAAAGACCTACTGAAGAGAGCGACGAAGAGATAAATGTTGTGTCTGACGATGAGGCACCTGTAAGAGAGACAAAGAAAGGAGATGAGGTAGATGGAAGTAGAGATAGTGGACAAGTCCTTAAGAGTGTGTTGCTGAATGGAAACTCATGCAGATCGCCACCTTCCAGAGGGAAAAAAAGAGTGAGCTTTGGCCCTGTTCAAGTGGCTTCATTGGATGAATCAGCAGAAAGTGGATTGAATGAGAGAAGTCCAACAAGATGCCATACTAATGAAACTGAGTCAGGTCCACTGAACAGCACAAACACACTTCAAAATCCAGCTACTGAAGCCTCAACAACGTTCTCAGATGTGAATTGTAAGGAGACTACAGCGGACCAGCAGCCTAAAGGTCAGGCAAAGGCCAAATCACTCAGCCTCCAACAGTACAGACAGCTGCGCCAGAAGAGACAGCCCCTGGTAGAGAAACAGGGGAACTACACCACCAAATGGCCCTCTGTTCCTGTGCCCCCTAAGGAACTGACCCCCATCCTCTGTTTGCAGAAACAAAACAGCTGCAGACCAAAGTCAGCACATCACAATCCGGACCTCCATAAACCTGATTACTTGTCATCCTGTCATGTCTCTTCCACACACAGGCTTCACCCCTCTGAGGCCAAATCTTCCACTCTCAGCCGTCTAAACCGCCAGAGTAACGGCGGTTTAGAATCCAAAGTCATTTCACCTACCAGTCCACAGGCGGATGACATTGTTCCTGAAAGCAAGAAAAGTCCAGTGAAGAAGCCAGCACCACTTAGCAGTGATCCCCCAAATCCTGTCCTCCTTCCCCTGCCAGTTCTTCAAATAGCATCACCATCCACTTCCAACTCCCCATCAGCATCTAAAGTGGAGTTTTCCTCCCGAGATTCACGTCTGCAGAGCAACAGACAGCTGCAAGAAATCCATAATGAATCCACAGCTGCAACTCTTCAGAGACAGACATTTTCGTCAGAGCTAAATCCCCAGGTGTCACCTCTAATCAAAGATTGTAACCCAGAGAGCACTGCACTGCTTCAAGACATGAAGACGGTGTTCACTGAAATACCTCCAGATGATTCCTCTACCTCTCAGGAACAAAAACCTTCACAATGCATAAAACCACAGATTCAAAAATGCAGTCTGAGCTCACTGAAAGAACCTCCACAGGCACCGAGTCCTGATACACAGAGACCGATAAAATGCTCCCCTGTCACCCCACATTTCAGTCAGCCACTTCAGTCTCACGTAGATGCTCCTGGATCAGCAACAGAGGTCCAAACCCACAGCATGAGTCCTCCCGAGGAACCACCACCCCCTCAGTCTGGGTGCAGAGTCTGGGTAGCAACAGCCGGCTCAGGTAAACTCGAAGGAATAGTTTCACATTTTGGGGAATATTCCAGGAGTTGGTAGGGTGTCAATAAATGTAGAAGCAGCCAGTTAGTTTAGATAACTTTAGAGACTGAATTCAGGGGGAAACAACTGGTCTGGCTTTTGTTTTCCAACAGCAAAATAATCTGCCTGCCTGTACCTCTGAAGTTTAAACCAGTAGGTTTTATTGCTTTACTTGTACAATTTTTTTTTTTATCCGAGTGATTTATGCAGTTTATTTTTACCGTGAAACTTATTTTTCTCCTTGTTTTTACAGTTGCCTCGTACGCCACGTTATGTTGTAATCCGAATGTGGCAGTAGTGCAGTAGCACGATAACATGTTGTGAACTATCGGTAAAACTTGGTGTGGTGTGATCAAATGCTGCTCTGCAAACAGAAGACATATGCAAAAATCACTCACTGTCCAAAAATGATGTGGTAGATTTGTGATAAACTAAGCATGCAACAGTATTCAGTCGCTACCCCCCCTCCCTATTGTCATCTCATGTAACTTATTCACGAGAAAGCTTGTGAAACCTGCGCCTATGTTTGTGTTAGTAATATTTTGACTTAAATGTAATAATGGTAAGTGGGAACTGAAGAACAGCGTCTCCCACATCAGTCTTTTCATGTGTTTCTTCTTTTCTTCATCAGGAATTGAAGCGCCTGATCTGACCAGCTTGCTGGAACAGTTTGAGGAAACACAAGGTGAATTTGGTCAGATTACTAGCAGCCGTGTGTTAACGGACGCTGACGTCCAGTCTCGTGTAACCTCTTTATTTTTTTTTCCTCTTCCAGCTAAAGAAGAGGGAGTTTGTGGGAACAAGCCCACCCTTGTTTGTGCTGCTTCATTACCGTTGATGTCCTCTGTGGGACCACTTGAATCTTTAAGCACTTCAGAAACTCAGAAAGTCCAAACATTGCAGGGTATGGATGTCCCTGAGCCCCTCAGCACTGAAATAATCCTGAGCACTCAGCAGCCTGCAAGATGGAAAAATCCTCTATCCAAGGCCATTCAGATAATTGACCCCCGTCCTCTGCCGTCCAGGAAGCCTCACACAACTCCGTCAGAGTCACGTGCAACCCGGCCTTCTCCTCACACGTATGCACACATATCCTCCGATCATGATTACTGCGGTTCTGTAGATCCCTCTCCTGCAAATGCGTTTCAGCGTAGCAGAGCTAAGCCCCCTCTACACAAGGATGGTTCGCAAACCGCAAATGACCAGCACACGATGACCCAGGACTTACATGCTCCTGGTGAAGAGAAAAACCAGATGACAGCTGTGTTTCTGCATCACTCAGAGCAACCCAGGACTAGATCAGAGACCACAGGCAAAGCTCTGCAGTTCGCAAATTGTGCTGCCACAGAAGATGATAGGTCAAGTGAAAACAAGACAGCTCCATGCACCTTCCCAACACCTCCACCCAGCCCCCCTGCCAGAGGCAGAGAGAAGAGGAGATACAGGAGAAGGTCACCACGGTCTGACTCAAGCTCCAGCTCCCGATCCTCATCGTCATCTTCCTCCTCCAGCTCTGCATCTCGCTCTCCAAAAAGACTAAGGTACTCATCATCTATTGTTTACATTCAGTCTGAGTTTTTACTTTTTGTGGCTATTTTTTTTCTTCAATTTGTCTATCTCGTAGGCTTCATCACAAGCGTTCAGAGAGCAGCTCGTGTTCATCATCCCCCTCTTGCTCCGTGTCCCACTCCCCTCCTCGGCGCTACAGGGCAAGGCGCTACGCATCAAGATCCAGCAGGTCAAGATCCAGATCTTGGTCCACATCCCGGTCCCGGTCACCATCCCCACAAATATGCTGTAGGCGGTTTAGGGGATTTTGCAGGTCAGTCAATGTGGTTGATAAACTGTATTAAATGTGCCATGTGGTATAATGAAAATTAAATGTAGGAGTTTAAATGTCACGCACAGCGAGCTCAAATCGCAACTTAAATAATGTTCTGCTGTTCATCATGATTACGATACTGCTCCCACTGAGCGTGTCACAAGAAAACACACTTTGACTTTGATAATGTCACTTTTGCCACTCAAAAAAACAAAAACTGTTTGCAGACAGCAGTACGTCTATCAGTACTGTTCTGCTGTTTGTGTAGACATCTTGTTGTGGGTTTAGATTCAGTGCAGTCACTGACGTCCTGCCAAGGGACACAAAGTGCCTGTTTATTAACGTCAAGGCCCACCTCGTTTCCAAAGAGCACCAGTCCTAAATTTTGACACGGGAAAGAGTCGCTGTTGTAGTTTTTAATTTGCCCCAGAGTTTACGTGGCAGCTGACTCATTCAGCAGGAACAGGCCTCAAGAGCAAAATCTCAGTCTCCATTTTCTCCATATATGCAGCAGCAGAGAGTCCAGGAAGCTCAGGAGAGAGCACGAGATCAGGATTCAGAAACTGAAAGCCATAGTGAGTAAAAATCATCTGAAGTGTTGGGTTTTTTTTCCCCCAGCGGGCAGTGATGTCACATTTAATTCTTTCCCACAGGATGAACGGCGGGTGGTGTATGTCGGCCGCATCCGCAGGACGATGACTCATGACGAACTGAGAGAACGCTTTTCTCAGTTTGGAGAGGTGGAGTGTGTGTCACTTCACTTCAGGGATAGAGGGTAAGCATGCACCATTACGTTTGAAATGGTTTTAGAGACTTTATGATGAAATGACGTTCTGTGTTTGTCAGCATTTAATCCACCATCTTTGGTTCCTGTAGTGACCACTATGGCTTTGTTACATTCTACAATATGGAAGATGCTTTTGCAGCCATCGATAATGGTGGGAAACTACGGCAGCCCAATGAGCTGCCGTTTGACATCTGCTTCGGTGGAAGAAGGCAGTTTTGTAATTCAGACTACACAGATCTCGGTAGGTCACAACACACCAACAATGAACACAAGGGTCTGCCTGGGTCGGATAGTTTGTCGTCATTGCGTTCTGTGTGTGGATGTTGGCATATCTTTCAAATAGTTGTGACTGTACAAACTTCTTCACACTGTAACGCTGGTAGCAGCACATGCAGACTTCAGAGGGCTACAAAGTAATATAATAAGAACATCTACTCATCCGTGGCGTCTGCAGGGGAATGAAATCACAGCCTTGTAGTAGTTGTGTGAAAATGGACAGGCTAAAAAACACACTTGGTTGGTGAAGATGGCGCGCCATACCAGAATTTAAAAAAACAAAAACAAAGTTGAATGAAATCAAATAAAGCCAAACAACCAAAAAATGTGATTTTAATGTAAAAGTCTGACATTGTAACGAAACCCAAAAGATTAAAATGGAAAGTTGTCATCAGGAGTTTCAAAGAAAAGTGACCGCGGTGCTCATTCATATACGAGGCCGTCGTGTGTGTGTGTGTGTGTTTGATAGGGGCTCATGATTGAGTAGAATCAGTTTTTGTCTTTTACAGAGCTGGGTACAGCCGAAAACATTTGTCGAAAAGGCAAATGATGCTGCCAATGTAACCCAAGGCATCTTTGGTTTCTAAATGCCTGTAACTAGTGGCACAATGCTAGCATTAGCTGGCCGTCACAAATGGGGCTGCATGGCCATAAAAACACAGGGAGATGCACACAAATGCCAATGAGAAAACTGTTAATTTAAATTAAGGAAACAAAGAAATAACTCGAACTAACCATGGGGTGTGTAGTCACTGGTGTGAGTGCACGAGTGAAGAGATGGTGTATGCAATGTTGTTTAGTGCCAAAAATAAATAAATAAACCAAGGAGCAACTAAAATCCAAAAAAGCTGATTTGGGGAGGAGAGCCACTCAGCACCTAAGCTCTAAGCTTTTGTAGAGCACCAGCATGCTGGGCCTAAGTGTTGCCAGTGTTGCTGATTGGAAACAAGCCACATCTTCTCTCCAATGGCAGCAGATAAGAACTGCTCCGAAGACAGGGTGGAGGGTGTCATCACACAACCTCCACAGACAGATGAAACACTTGGGTTAATGTGATGCTTCACAAAAGCAGTATTTGCTGTACTCTGATATGCGTCATAGTGCATGACACCGGTGTCCTCCTCAACTTATTGAATATGTGCACGTCCCTCTCTTCCTCAGATGCAAACAGAGATGCAGAAGCGTCTCCTTCCAGGACCAGGTTTGAGGACCTCGACTTTGATTCGCTGCTGAAGCAGGCCCAGAAAGGATCCAAGAGGTAGAAGAGCAGAGTGGACGAACAGCAGCACAAAGCTGGATGTGCAAAAACGAAAGATGCAAAAGACATTTTTCACAAACCTCAGAGCATCGTGCTCATATTGGCATGGGAAACTTTTTATGAATTTTATTGTTTTGCTATAATGTATACGCATGCAGGCTTTGGTGTGTACAGTTTATATGTACAAATATGTAGCACTTGTATGCTTGCAGTTATTTGTGTATAAAGTTGATAATGTAGCACTTGCTGTGAAGACATGGTTTTTATGGCATTCCAGAGCACCGAGAAAGTTTTCTGTATTAAAATAAAAGCAATTTATTGTTTTTCCCCATTTATTTGGTTTTTATTTTAGTTATTGGATGTTTTCATACACATTTATCTTTGGTTGGGAGCTTATGCTCTTAGTTTGGCTTGTGTGTTTCTTTGATGTTGTGGTCTGATTTGAATGAAAATTCTGGGTGATTTAGAAGGGATTTGCTTTTTGAGTAGATCCATGTTTGAATCTACTCTAGATCGATGGAGTATATTGGACATTTAGAATCATATGTTCACAAATATTAAAACTAAATAAAAGATTGGGAGACAGTTTGATGTTGAACCAGATCCAGAGATCTGTGGAAGGCAGAGGTTTGCTCCACTCCTTTACATTGGTGAGCTTTGGATAAAGGATGTGATATATTGTTCTTTACTTCTACCTCTCAGTAGAATAAACCATGTTTAACTCTGTACCTCACAGTTCAATCTTGTACTTTATTCTGGCTGCCATGTTTTTTCAGAGGAGTCTCCTAGTGGTCCACAATTTTCAACCAGTTTTAATGAAGTTTGATATTTCTGATAATTTTATGATTTCCCGTGGATCCCTGCAGTGCCACCACATTAAGTATTCTTAGCTGACAGGAGCGGTGTGGTGGTGTAGTCTTCTGCTGTAGCCCATCTGCTTCAAAGTTCAAGGTGTGTGTTCATAGATGCAGATCTTAAATGTAACAAGTGGTTATTTGAGTTACTGTTGCCTTCCTATCAGCTCGAAGCAGTCTGGCCATTCTCCTCTGACCTTTGACATCAACAAGGCATTTTCACCCTGCAAACCCCAGATATCCCAGTAGCTCAGCAGTTTCTGAAATAATCAGAGCAGCACAAACAAACATGCCTCGTTCAAAGTTACTTAAATGTAAATGAATGGGGAAAAGGTGACGCATTAGGATTCTCCATTTGGCATTCATGTCTGCAAGCATAAATGCACTGAGTTGCTGCAATACGATTGGTTGATTATATAGTTGTGTTAAGCAGCTGTTGAACAGGTGTACCTAATAATTTGACCGGTGATATTGCACTCTCCATTTTGCAATAATTAAAAAGACTAAATATAACCAAACTTAAGCTATACACTTTACATCTTAGCTATAAAATTAAGCAAGCAAATCCCCACTGGAAACTAATTTAATAAACTATGTTGAAAACAAAAACTGAAAACCGAAATAAGAAGTAAGTGAACTTATAATAACGCCTCCCTGTTTTTTTTGGTGCGTTTTCCTTTTAAGCCATGAGTGCACTGTCCCTTTAAGACGTCCACCCGGTAGTCAGATTCATGCGTCTGAATAGAAGTTGAACTTCAGTCATCCTCACTAAACAATAGCTGCTTTTCCTTTTCAAGCATTTACAGCTTTCAGACTTTAATCGCGTTAGCGCGATGTTGCGCAGTGCTGCAGGTGTTTAAACCCGACTGTTACTGCGCAGGCGTGAGAATAAGGCGCAATAAACGCGAATTCATTTAAAGGTTGGCGTGCAGAAGCGTCACTGTCAATATCTCAGTGTCAGAGCTGGAGCTGCGGTCTGAGCGTTGCTGGACTCGAACAGGAGAAAGAGACGAGAAATCATTTTACAGGAAAACATGTCAAAGAAGGACGGTGCCAAGGGGCAGCCCCACACCGGGACTGCGCGCTTCATCAGCGGAGTAGTGGAAGGTGAGCAGGGGCCCAAACAGCACAACCACCAGAATCCAGGCTCCTGGTAGCGGTTGTGCTGGATTACAGCTTCTTAAATGCTTCCAGATACCGGCATTAAAATGCAGCTGAGGATATATCGATCACTTCTGGTCAGATGACATGATTTGAAGCCTAACTCAACCTTTTGCTTGTTGCAGGTTTTTATGGACGACCATGGACTATGGAGCAAAGAACAGAGCTGTTTAAGAGGTATGTGGCCTTAAGCAATGAGATGTGAAATGACGCGTATACTGCCTCAGTTTCTTTTATTAAAAGTTTTGATTGTGCCGCGTGATCGTCCATACTGACCATTTCTAACTTCTGTCATAATGGTCGGGTTTTCTAGGGAGCAGAAGTGGGGTATGAACACATACCTGTATGCCCCGAAGGATGACTACAAACACAGGATGTACTGGAGAGACTTGTATTCTGCTGAGGAGGCGGGTGAGTCTCATTATCCAAAAGCACAAATATCTTTTGGGGTCTTGCAAGTGGATGAAATTCAGCTATGGTTGTCTCCTTGAATGTGAATATTTTCACCTTATTATTAAGAATATGGATGGAAAAACAACTTGCGCGCCTGTCAAAAATCATCTTTGCACGTTGGCGACACTTTCTGCAAATTAATAAATGGGTTTGATGCATCTTCTGCCTAGCTAACAAATTTACGTGCATTTCCGATTGTAATAAATATATTTTTGACCAGTTTTCTTAAAGTTTCTATTCATCCACTCAAGCATAAAATGCATCTTTTTTTTTTTTTAAATCTCCATGTACAGTCCACCATCCTATCAAATTAACTGCAACAAAATTGAACCTCTTATGCATTTAAATCTACTTGTGTATATATCTGGGTCCTCATTTAACAAATGTGCAAAGATGTACTTATAAACTGAACCAAAAAAACAAAAACAAGATAAACCACATACAATGAAATGGGTGCGGTCATTTTTAAAATGCCATTATCACCTCTTTGGAACTCATCATTATCTCCTCAGACATGTTTAAGGCGCCTCTCGATTGGCTGCCTGAATGTTATCAGTGATATTACAGTCTGAAGGGCAGTGAGGATGACTTGAAGTTTAACTATCATGTCTCTGACTCCTTATCTAGTCAGTGGACTTTGGCCCATCTCACACATCTGTACATTCTCATAAAGTTTACCTGCAGACACAAATGGAGCCAAGCCTAATGTCAGATCATATGATTTCAACGGTTTGGTTTAAATCTACTCATTGATGGGAAGTAAAGGGATTATTAAGAGATAATGTGAAATGCATCATCAATCTTCACATCAAATAGTATTTCTTCTTTTTCCCCTTTTTTCTCTTTCTAGAACAACTAATTGCCCTGATTACAGCAGCTAAACAGCACGATGTCGTGTTCGTCTATGCAATCTCACCCGGCCTGGACATTACTTTCTCCAACCCTAAAGAAGTAGCTGCCCTGAAGAGGAAACTAGATCAGGTGGGACTTTGGAAGCAGAGGTGATGGGTGGAGCAGAGGAAAATATGTGATCACTAGTTGTATTTAGCTTTATGGCTCTCTGAGGGTTTGGATGGCGCATCACTTGGCAGCAAAGTAGAAACATTTAAAACAGGCCAGTATGTTGCACAGAGGCTGCTGTAATGGGTTTAATTCTAACGCCCATGTTAATGTTGGTGGCAGTAAGAAATATGTCGTTAACTTCCATCTGATCGGTTTCAGAGAAGGAAATTCACTTTGTCCTTCAGGTCAGAGAGTTTGGCTGCAGCTCCTTCTCTTTACTCTTTGACGACATCGAGACTGAGATGTGTCCAGCTGATAAGCAGGCTTTCAGCTCCTTTGCCCACGCTCAGGTGGCCATCACTAACGAGGTGTACCAGCACTTAAGAGAGCCCGAGGCCTTCCTCTTTTGTCCTACAGGTCAGACAGGGAACCTGAATTAAACGTGAATACATATGATGTGCAGTCCAGTCAAACACAAACTGTTGTGGTAAAAAATGTAGAATTGTTTTTGTTTTTTTTGTTTTTTTTTTAATTATCCACACTGATCCACTCTGTATCTCCA
>VUQJ01010538.1:18942-30296 GCA_015108635.1 Andinoacara biseriatus
CTCCAGATTACTGTGCTGCCTTCTGTACACCCAGTGTAACCCAGTCCTCCTACCTGAACACAGTAGGAGAGAAGCTCCTCCCTGGCATAGACATACTGTGGACCGGTAAGATTACACTCAGCCTGACCCTTGAACCTGTTTCCATGACCTTGAATTTCCTCAAGGTTAATTTTTAATTTTTTATGTGTTTTTTTATTTAGGTCCAAAGGTAGTATCCCACAAAATCTCAGTTGAATCCATAGAGGAGGTCTCCTCAGTCCTGAAGAGGGCACCAGTCATCTGGGACAATATTCATGCCAATGATTATGATCCCCAGAGGCTTTTTCTTGGACCCTATAAGGTATTTTTTCTGCATTATAACAGTGATTAATTGACTGTTCGGTCCAGTCTGACTCTAGCATTTACTACACCCCCCCAAAAAAAAGGATCGGCCCACTGATCTGATTCCAAAACTGAGAGGAGTGCTGACAAATCCCAACTGTGAGTTTTACCCAAACTTTGTGGCCATCCACACTCTGGCGACATGGTGTAAAGCACCCACTGAAGGAGGATTGAGGGATGTGGAAATGGGTGAGTTCTCAGTTATTCTTTGATTGTTTGACAAATGCAGTTTTTCCCCCCCCCCCAAAAAAAATAAAATAAAAAAATTACAGTACTGCCCTCTTCACTGCATTCAGTGACTGTGTAGGAAAAAATTATCTGTAATAAAGTGAAACAAGTAAACAAAAAACCCAACATGCACTTTTTTTTTAATAATTCAAACAATGTGTTCTGTTTTATAAGGCACAGCATGACTTAGACAGGAAATGCTGTCAGTGTTGCAGCTAAGTTTGCTGGGAATACACTCCCAGGCGGTCTGTGGGATCGCAGAGCTTAAACATTGTCTCACTTTCTCTGACCTTCACCACCAGGTGATGAAGAGCAGGATCCTTGCTACAGCCCACAGAAAGCCCTGAATCTTGCCCTCACTGACTGGTTGGAGGAGTTCCTGAGTACGGATCAACCCGGAGGTAGAGCCTTATGAAAGACAGTTTAATGCTATTTGAAGGGATAGTTGTCACATTAAGACAAAGTGTGTCTGTGCTTTCAGGGCCTTGTCATCCTCGCCTGAAAAAACAGTCATCAGACGAGGAGCCCATGCAGACCGATATGGGTGAGAGCCCCTATGTTCCTGGTCCTGGGGAGAACCCGTTGTACACAGCTGAGCCTCTGACCCTGAATGACCTGAAGCTGCTCTCCGACCTCTTTTACTTGCCCTATGAACACGGTACCACAGCCAGGAACATGCTGCAGGAGCTGGACTGGCTCAAAAACCACAGTCAGGCAGCTGCTGCAGAGACGGACAAGGTAGTGTTTTATATTTGTGATACAAACGCAGGTTATTTTCTACGTGTTGTCCTCACGCAGATGTGTTTTGCAGACAGCAGAGTGGGGCTCAAGAGCGCAGCAGTTCGATAACATGTGTGACGCAGTGGTGCAGATGTTCAACCGCCTGTCTAACGCCCCGAATCGCAGCATCCTGTACGATCTGTACAACTACATCTGCGACATTAAGAGTGGGGTCGGTCTGGCTCGAGCCTACGTGAAAACACTAGGTGAGAATCAAAAGGGGACCCACTTCCAGCATGTGTTTTTTTTTTTTTGCACTTTGAAATTTAAATATCTCAAAAACCTAGATTGAGCAAATACGAATGAAATAAGATTCATGAAATTAGTCCCCACTGCAACCTGTAACAACAGATGAGCTCGTTTGCATTTTCTATCAAAAACTCCAGCAGCCATGAAAATCAGCAGATTAAGATGATAACTAGTCCTCCCATATTTTTAAATGAGGTGATTCTACTTTGGTCAGATTAGAAGCGAAAGTGTAAATTCAAGCTTCTTACTCTAGCTTTGTAATATTTTTGTGTTTTGCCACAGGAGGCCAAGGCCAACCCTCTGCCCAGTTAATGAACGATGATCCTGAACCCTGGGGCTTCAGAGGAGGCCTCTCTGGAGAATTCCAGGTAAACTAAGCAGTGCAGTGAGCTGTTCTATAAAACCCATGTAGTGATAACTGTCAGTAATAAGACAAGTTCTCTAGCTGATACAAGTAAATTATTAATGTAGGAAATATCTATGGGAATCTATCATGCTAATTTCCAGCTCCATATTCTAGCCACTAGAGTAGCTTTGCATTATTCACAGTTCAAAATAATCCTTCGCAATCTTAAACTGGGCATTGGTGCAGCTCCTCAGTTCATCTGTCTGAAACAAGCTGCTTTCCAGCCTCTCCCTTTAAACCAACTTTCCTCTGATTGGCTGCCCTTTATAAAGATGGGTGGGGTCCACAGAGCTTTGTGCTTTGACATCATTAAGGTCCAAGAGTAGAAAAACTGTCTGAAACTGAGAGCAGTCTGAAGTCTGAGCTGTTGGCTTAAAGCACAAATGCTGATGTCATTATTTCAAAACTTTGTCATGCTTGATAGTAACATTCACCATTTTAACAGTACATATTTGAAAAGCACCACCTGATTTTTAATTATAAATGAATAAATTTGATCTTTGTCTTTAGAGATCTAAACTTTGTTTCTGGTGTCTATTTTCTTTCATACCAACAGAGAATGCTGCCAGGACATGGAAACAGGGACCTGTTCAGACATACTCCCATGACAGCAGTTTATTGCATACGGCCGTACTGCCCCGAGGACAAGGTGAGGACTCAGATCAATGATTTTATCTTTTTGTTAAAATTCAGCTGTGATTATAATGCATTTTTTTTTCCTTTTTCTAGCCAGAGGTTCAGAGGATTTTCAGGGAGATGCAGGGAGCAGAAGAGGGCAAAACTCCACTTTTCAGCAACAGGTAAGAGTCAGTTATGCTGCCCTGAGTACAGTTGTCACCTAATTATCAGGTGTGTGTGTGTACTTGAGAAGGAACATGGTCAGGGAGTGTCATTTTGATGAGTAATCAAGCAGGTTTATTGTTAACACTCTTGTTAAATTACTTAGGGTGTTAAGGCTTCTTCTGTCTTTCTCCCTGGCCCATTGCAGCCTGTCAGCAGGTGAAATCCCTCCTTCCCCTCTCTGTGCTCTCGTCCTGGAGGATGACATTGGGCTGTGTGGTTATGCACTGGCCCTCATTGATGCCAAACCAGCTGCAGCCAAGATCCAGGTGATCAAAAGCAAGATGTGAATATTTTTGCAGAGTACAGTAAAACCATATATGCAGTGTCACTTGGCTGTATTCTATTTTCCACCTCTAGAGGGCAGTAAGTGGTACAGTGTTTGAAGAATTCCCCTCCGTGGTCGCTCTGGAAGTGCTCCCTCGGGTCACTGATCCCGCTCCAGCCAAGCGCATGATTGGTCAGCTGTTGTCGTCCATCAGGAGCAGTGGTAGGTCGAGGTTTCACACTATGAATGTGATCATTCTCAATGACGCTTGTCTAACTGGTTTGGAACAACTTCATCTTCAGGTTAATGAGGCAGAAAGCAAACCACAAGGGGGAGCTGTTCCATTTGGAGCAGTATCACTTCATACCTATTGATATATTACAGATTGCTTTACTTTTAAAGGGCCTGTTATGCTTTAATTCCAGCTCTATGTCTTTGTTGTTGGATTCTAGTCAGGGTGGCTCTGCATGAATCAGTTTATTGTAATCTTACGCTGGGCTCCTCTCCTCTAAGGCCACCCTCAATTATAGCCATTTTCTTCTGATTGGCTACCCCTTGCAGAAAGGTTTGAACAGCAGGTAAGTGGGGCTTGGATGACCATATTAGGAATATCTGCAGTTACACAATGCTTATTGATCATTCTAACAGGATATATAAAAGAATAAGGAAAAGCTTACTGCCGCAATATACACTTGACTCTAAAATATTTTTGATGGTTAAATATATTTGCATGTGGTCATCTAAACTGAGTGGTATTGGTCACCTTTTCTTATGCATAACTCTGGAAATCCAGAGACACCTGCTGCAGCTGTGAGGATGTTGGCTATCCTTGGGAATTTTGTTTTGGTCTTTACAGTTATTCCAACCGTCCCCGTCATTCGACACTTTAAAATCACCATCAGTTTTCCTTTCAGGGTCCAGAGGAGCTTTTTGTGAGTTGAGGCAGAGCGATCGGAGGATGCTCGACTTCTATTCCAAACTGGGCTCCTTCAAACCCGTCCACATGGACGGGTTACCTCAAGACAACCTCGTAATGGCAACGAGGCTGTGAACAAGGTTGCCCTCGAGCACTTTTTGAGCGTTGAGATAATGGGGAAAAAAAAAAAACTGAATTGCTAACTTCGCAGCATGTTAAAATGATCCAAACTGTTGTCACTTTAGTCAGTAAATCCGTAGGATCTTCCTCCCATTACCGAGATTGATTAAATCTGAATAACAAACTACTGTACAGTGAAATGTAATGTATTAACATTGATTTTGTAGACAAGACTTTAAAATGTGTATTTTTGTAGATCAATTTGCTGATTTAATCAAGTTAAATAAATAAAACAAAAAACAGCAAACGCAACATTGAAATTTGTTGTTTAAATCACTTCACTGGAGGTGGCACACAAGATACTCAAGCAAGAGGAAATGTTTATCTTTTCAGAGGATACAGGAACTATTAATATATCATTTAATTATTGTTACATCAAACAGCTGGTGTTTCACATGTTGTCTTGAGAAGCTTATAATAATTACTCAACATACGAGGCAACATTTGGGGTGAGGGGTGTATTACGAAGCAAGTTCAACTTGGCCAGGTTTTCTCAACATAACCTGGTTTGATGAATGCTTCAGTGAAAATTAACAACTATCAGCTTTGATGAGAAGCTTTCACACAAGGATGTGCTGGCAGCACTACTTCGATATGAACCCCATTTTTTAATGGTTTGAGCCAAATGGTTTTTTGCAGCAGTGAATAAAGTGCAAGAACTCTTGTTGGCACTACAGTCAAAGTTCTATAAAGTTAGAGCCTGACCCACAAAAAAGAAAGGAGTCCAGTTCAGTTCACTGTGTGTAAAGAGAACACAGGAGGAAAAAACTTTTGGAAACACACTTCCATCCAAAAACATCAGGTGTGTGTTTCAATCACAGCACGTTGTTGGTCAGCAGATTTCTCATGTTCCTCTCAATAAGCATACAGATCTACTACCTGTTACCCGCTCATGCGGGTAACAGGACTGACATCCTGCTGGAATCCTGCTGGAAGCAGCTTGATCCCAGACCTTTCAGAATAAT
Source organism: Andinoacara biseriatus (assembly GCA_015108635.1). Lineage (NCBI taxonomy): Eukaryota > Metazoa > Chordata > Actinopteri > Cichliformes > Cichlidae > Andinoacara > Andinoacara biseriatus. The sequence continues at coordinate 24,156 of VUQJ01010538.1, forward strand.
TGATTTTTGTTGATCTGAATACTCTAATTAGACTAATTAGACTAATTCTCTGATCTGTCTTCTTTAGGCTGTCATACTGACAGTGTAAACTAAACTTAGCAAAGCAGGACCTAACAAAAACACCTATTTAATGCATTTTCTGTATCACTAAGTTTCCGCTGCACTAACTTTACTGAACGGCCTTTCAGTATTACTACCTGAACATATCTTATATAAAAATGTATCCTCTCAATTGAAAAAGGTATTGCTCTTAGAGCATGTCATCAAACAAACTGAGTAAACATGTGGCGCTTAGAGCAACATTCTGATGTAAAACCCATATTGCATGTTCAGCACTGCTGACACTACCAACAGTAAAACAAACGTCACCTTTGTGACATTGAAAACTTTGACTTTAGGCTCAACATCTCTCACTGATTAATTTTATAGCACATCCCTCCGGGCTTGCGTAGAATAGCATAGTTTACATATAAATATAGATTTATATAATATAATAGCTATAGTGAACATGTCTGGACCCACTGTATTTATATTGTGACAAAAAAACCTGTCCATTCAGATAAACTCAAAGCAACAAGTGACCTCAAATATTAATGTAAAAACATTAATTTTAATTTTTTTTTTTAAAAATGCTTTTTCACCCCGTTTCCCTGAATGTCTGACCCGCAGAGTTTGGCTTTGGGAAAAGAGATCTACATTTTACCTGGAGTTTTGCTCAGTAGTGTCAAACCAGGAGGTTCAGACAGCAGTGCAGCAGTGCTGAAATTAAGCAGTTACAACTTTTAAAATATGTTTTTGGCTGCATCATACAGCCGGCTCTGTGGCTGATGACACACAGCTGTGCTTCAGGGTTTCCCTCTGATCTTTTCTTGTGCCTCTCAATCATTGTAATTACATAAATTTGGTCACACCATATTGAAATGAAACCTGAACAGAAATTTAAAACTCAGTCACCTTTTTATCTGCCTAACAGGGAGGAAAGCGGCACCTTCCGTCCTGACCCGTTCAAATAAACTCCAACCCTTCATACTTTACATCTCCTATCTTTGTCTCAGGAAGCAGCACCCGGCCGTCTAGCGTAAACGCTGTGATATAGGTGGCAATCTTGCCTGCGTCCTCCTCTGACTTTAGGGCCAGGATGATTTGATCATCCGTGTCCGGGACAAATTTAAAAGAGGAGAAGCCACGCGTGGGGTTGAGAGGTCCAACGCGCCGCACAGCGATGAAGCTGAAGTCTGCGGGGCAGGACAAGAGGAAGTTGGTGGCACGCCGCTCGTCTGCAGTCTCTTCATAACGCTCGTGACTGGCACGGCGAGGGAGGAAGAACCACTGCTGGAGACGCTCACTCCAAGCTGCTGATTCGTGGATAAGATAGCCTAGAGAGCAAGTAACAGAAATGAATGCAGGGAGTTAGAGAGAATTTCCACATTTAACATTGCCTGGTCCCTCCCGCAGCAAAGTTGTTAAGCTTTTTTTGGCCTCAGAATTGCTCTTTTAGACTTTAGACTCAAGCTGTCCAACACCCTTACTGGTTGTAATCACAGCCCAGTTATGCCAAAAATCAGTCCCCATCCATGCTTGTTTGAACAGGGGAAGTTGTTTTGCAAACAAATCCCTATAAAACATCAGCATCTAGTCTGAATAATACTGATTAATCACATTCGTGCAGGCTTTGGTTGAATATAGGAAAGCAAAAAGGGGAACACATGGGCTGAAATGCACTCTTGAAACCCACTGGCTATTGTCTGGAGACAATATAGCTTTTATGAACTCTCTCTTTTTCCCTTTAAACTTGTCTCCATTTAATAATCACCTGCACATAGATCAGGACATCTTTGCTCACAAATCTGGCTGACCACATCATAAGAGCCGAAGGGTTGGTTAGACTTCAAGATTTATCTTCAAGTCTGCAAGTTTCTCTAATGTTCATCCAGCTTGTGAGAGGATGGGGATTGAACTCTTATTTAACAAATACTGTTTGTTACCCGTGTGTTACTGTTTTGACGACTGAAACATAAAGGAAAAGTTTTTTTGGCTGCACTGAAGGTAAGAAGAGTAAAAAAAATTGGATAAAAGCTGTTTATTTTACAACTTTTCTGAACTGCTGTTGTGCAGGAGGAAAAAAACAAACAAACAGTCCCGTCAGTACCTGGTGGTTTGATCCCTGCTGCATTTCGCAGGGTGTTGTAGTGTGGCACCCAGTTTTGATGCTCCACCTCGCCACTGACGCTAACCACTTTCACCCACTCTGGATTGTTGTTGACGACTTCTCCGTAGGTTGTTGTCCATTCTTTCCCCAGGCCTCCAACAAACAGATGTTCATCCTTCACTGCAAGCCACTCTGCCTTGAAACCTGCTCAAGCAAACCAAAGACACGTGGCGTCAGAGACATTTTTAGTCATTTATTTTCCAGTGAAAAAAGACAAACAGGTTTCACAGTGTGTGTGTGTGAGAGAGAGAGACTATGCAAGTGGACTACCATGATATTATATTTGATTTATTGCCTCAAAATGGATAACTAATTTAGTGGTTTGCTGAATTCTTATTAAATAAATGGACCATTAACATGCAATGAAGCATTAACTAGAAGTCTCATTATAACAGCCTCTCTGTGGCATTTTAAATTGCCTTATATGACCTCTGTAGCATGACTGTCGCTTGAAATGATAGCCCAAAGTTTTGGAGTCCATGCTGTGCTTTTAATTATTTTATTATCTTAAAGTTCGATTGGCTGTCTTTAGACGACCCTAATATATGGTGCACAGCTGCTGCTATCCTCCTTTCTGTCATTAAAAAACAATATTGTGCTGTAGAAAACCAGCATATTGTCTGGATTTTCTTTCGCTGGGACACTTCCGGGTCTATTTTTTTTAGTGCTAACTTTTACAGAAGCCAGGTCAAGCTGCACAGAGCACGTCAAATTGGGCAGCAGGTCCGACACAGGAATGGCATAAAAATATCCACTCAGTTTTCAAAAATAAAAAAATGCTGTGCAGAATAAACGATTTGCTTCTGAAGTGCTCCCGGTGGACAAAATGAAACTGTGTTGGAGATGCGATGTCACAAATACACACCGAGTGTATTACCGGGGTGAGACTTTAGGAGTTTTGAAGAAGACTCACCTTTGGAGACTGAGCCGTCACCATCAGGTAGTATAACCCAAGGAACTGCCTGGTTGCCATAAATCCTGTACACCACACCTGTACGGTCGTCCACAGTGTACAGGTGACCGTTGAACACCACCAGCTCAGACAGCTCCATACCTGCAGCGGAGTGAACGCTTTATTTTGCGCACAAAAACAATACTTACGTGTGACAATGACACATCAGTGTGAGTTCAGTTCACATACCTCGTCCTTTCTCAGACAGATGGCTCTCCAGGGTGACCACTTCCGGATCCCATTCCACTTCCAGTCTGTCGCCGGATGCCGTAACACTCAGGTGACCTTTTTTCATGTAGCTGAACCACGTCTGATCCTTCGAGCTCTGTGATGCTGTGTCCAGGTCTGCAATCACACCTATGCGGTAGCGGGTGCCGTGCAGTGTCTTCTCAGGTGGACTTAACGGATATGTGTAATTGTACGGCGTTTTCCTTCTGCGCTGGTGGGCGAGGTTTCGTGCAGTTTGTCTATTTGTGTCCCTGAAGATTTCATCCTCTCCCTCACTGAGCATTTGAAAGCTGTGAACCCTGTTCCGGTAGTAACCTTTGGGTGGACTGTCCCAGTCCTCTACAGTCTGGTGCAAATATAACATGAGCACTAAAGCCAGCAGGGTCGCCATAGCGATCGCTCGCCATTTTGGGTGGAAACGTGAGTCAGAGGTAGCGGTTTGTGTCATGGATGCTAAGGCCAGAGGGAGGCCTCGCATGGTCATGCCAAAAGAGGTCATTGAAGTATCGTCTTCATCCTTACTGTCAGGCGTGGTCTGAGGGTGATTACAGCCTGGAAATAAGCACAAGGAGGATAATCAGCAGAGGGGCATGATGAAGGATGCGTCTCATCTAAAAGTTAAAAATAAATAAATAAATAAATGCTCAGATACAGACACGAGAACACAAGATACAGACACGAGAAAGAAAATACTCCTGTAACCTGAAACTGGAGAAGGCGGACATTTCTACAGCTGTGGCTATAAGCCAGAGAAAAAAATGTGTTAATCTGATGTATGTGTAAAATTCACATTAATATACATCATTAGAGCATTTCTGTGTATACAGAAATTATATCTACAGAGATCACATCAAACTGTTTCGTGCCCATTATGAGGTACTGTGAAAAATGAAGTGACTTTTAGAGCGGATAATCACGTTTGCCACTTTGATCCACTTTAAACAAAAATCTAAGTATATTTTGAGTAAAAAACAAACAGGAAATTGTAGTTATAGAAGACGAACAAAAGACGGAGGACGACTGGCTGGAAAATCGGGCTCTTGTTCCCATTGTTCTGTATTCAAAGCAGATCTTTGTTGTGCTGTTCAGGCAGAATACGCCTACTTTCTGTGGACGGAGGGCTGCCAGCTACCAGAGCTTTTACATTTATCTTATTAGTTCATTTAAAAAGGGACAGCACAGGTAAATACTGCTGGTACAGATGAGCTATGCAGTTTCCAGTTATGTTTAGTAGCAGAGATGGGGCTAAAAAAAAAAAAATTAATAAAAATCCTTTTTCCAAGAAAATTTACTCTTTTTTTTTGGTAAGGGTAAACCAACTAACCTTAAGTGGGAAAAGGCAGTAGTGCAATTTCCATCCTAAAGTGCGGAAAAGCGCCTAAAGTTCTTGTACGCAGGAAAAATTGTAAAACAACTACAAAATATCATATGAAGAGATCTGTTGGGATCTGGGTGGTGGTGGTACAGGATGTCTAATGGTAAGCAATGTTACTCGGTGGATGCAGAGAACAGCTAATTAGGTTACAAGAACAATACAATGTCACAGAGGTACAAGCAAGGCTGAGATGTTCTGTTCCTCAAGTTACTCAGTGATACACAATTTGCCTGTTGAATGTTTGTGTGATTTGTGTGTGGTGGTGCGGTAGTATCAGTTTTATCCTCTGCTAGTTTTACATTCCGTGAATAAATGCATTAAAGCCTTAAACCAAGAAAACAGGTTAAATACCTGTGACAGTATGAAGAACTGAGCTCTCATGGATGTGCTAAATAAACTTTGATGAGTTTTTATTTTAAGACCAGCATTAATAGTGGGCGTTTTAATAAGCCATGGTCTACTGTGTTGAAAATGGGCTCTTGGTTTTACTGCAAGTCTCACAAATAGTTAACGGGTCTGCAGCGCAGGCAAGTCGGCCAAAATATAGCAGGTGTGTTTGTTTTGTAAAAAAAACAGAGTGCCAAGGTGACCCTTAATACTTCCGCTCGAGGAAAATCACTCTACCATACTAATGTGCCAATGTCATAATTTCCACAAATATAGATTTCACATACATCTTTAAAGATTAGCTTTAATTTGATTAAGATTAATTTGTTACACAACACTTTTTCATACGGAAGAACTTCATCCAGAACAGTGAACATTAATGCAGCTGTAAATTAAACACTGATGGCAGAAATAAAAACAAAATGCTGTCAAATTATGTCACAGCAGCATCAAAAAAAAACAAAAAAACAATAAACAGGAAACAATCTGTACTTCTAAAGACTTGTATCCTGTTTGCTGTTGCTGAAGTACTTTGCATAATCTTATACCAAGTTTTCCCCAGGGTGCCTTATGAGCAGCTCTATAGACGAGTTCATATCATCCCGACTAACATGCTGTCCAAACCACACACACACACACACTTACACACATGTCAAATTAGCAAGCACTTGGCTATGAAACAAACCCTTCATTGTCACTGCTGCCTGTAACTCCCATCCCTCGAGACCCAGACACAGCCTCTCTGTATGCTGTATGAAGAATTCAATTATTCACCCTTGCCTTGCCTCTTCACTCCTGCACATGCAGCAACTGTCATGTTTGTTCTCCTTTGCACGCTTCCCATAATAACCTCCCTGTCCCCCTTTCAGCCAGTCATCGTTCCCACACAAGCATCTGATCTCACCGAGTCTCCTCCTTTTCGCTCCTTGGCGACTAGCTCAAGTCCCCCCCCCCCCCCCCCCCCCCCCCCCAACAAAAAAATTTTAATTT
>VUQJ01010547.1:26150-36916 GCA_015108635.1 Andinoacara biseriatus
AGCTCTTTTCCCTTTTTGGACTTCAACACTGCTGCAGTCACAGGTGGTTTAAATATTGTACAATCTAGTGAAACCTTTTCTTATCTTGGAAAATGGTGTATGCCTGTTCCCATGGAATATTATAATAAAAACAACTGAAAGACTTGGATTGTCTTCAGTAACAGAGGTCTGTTTTTAATGGAGGTTGGTGTTACAAATGTTAGTTTTGTTAGATGTCACCGAGCACTTTGGTAAGTATTAAAGAGTTATTTCTTCTCCTTGTTGCCCTGGGTTTTATTTCATGCCGATACTTCTGGTGTCAGATGCATGCGTACTCGGGAGCTTCTATGCCATTGTGCACAGTAAGTGCTCCTGGGTTGTCCAGGCTAAAGCAGGGGTGGACATAATTTCGAAAGTGACAGTGGAAGGTGTGCAGGTGTTGTTCCAGATTTGCGTTAAAGAAAGACAGGGTTCCTCTTTCATAGTCGAGTGCCACTCCAATCCGTACAGGGTTCACTGTGATCCTCAAGTCGGGACTCCAACCATTGTGTAGGAACTCATATTTGTGCCTTTTTTAAACGGGGGGGAAAAAAGAGCAAAATTATTAGTGTTAGAGAAAAAAAGTTTTTGTTTTTTTTGATACTGCTGATGATTCGTCCCGCTATGTCAGCCATTAAGAAAGTAGATGCAGACTAATGAGCCAACAGCAGGATTTCAAATGGCTGCGGCTTAAAGAAAATGAAAGTTGTGGTTGGTAAATTGTGTGTATGCAGAATCAACAAGATGATGCCCACAATGGGAACCATATTCAGGGCTCGTGTGATATGCTGCTGCGAATGACTCGCTAAATGTGATAATTCATCTGTCCTGCTTTGTTCCAAGAAGAGTTGCCATAGAAACTGTTACTTTATAACAGATATTCAGCTGTGGGCTTTTCTGCCTTCAATGGGCTTAGTTTCACACAGAACGGGTACACAATTTTTTTTTTTTTTTTCCTTAGGAAAGGAAAATTTCTGAATGCTAAAAATAAAATCTTGGCCCAGTTTCTGAGAACTGCAATAGTAGGCCCTCAGAGGATCAGCACGCTAATTCTGCTATCAGACTGGGGGGAAAATGTGCATCTATTTGGTTGGTGTAGTCCTGTGAAAATGTCTAAATCTTCAGCAGCTTACACAGAAAACGAGTGATTATATTTAAATGAATGACTGAGCAGAAAACCAAGGCTCCTTTAACACCACTTGAAATTTTTCTGTATACTGTAGTGATGTGTATACAGAGTACTGACAGGAGATTACAGGCTGTTCAGCAGTGAAGCTGATGAAACCACATCAAGTGTGCTGATGGTATTGGCAGCTACCTGGATGGACTCAGAATGTGCCTCATACACCATGAGGTGCTGTTAGCCCCAAGGTACGAGTTCCTTTCTGTGTCCTCGTATGCAACTCCGATCCGAAACTCTGTCCCATCATCCACCTCGACTTCCCAGTAATGCCTACCTCGCACTGTAATCAGATCCCCTAGGATAGCGACACATCTGTAAAGACACTGACATTTACATATCTGCAAGTGTAAAGGGTAATCGTAAAGTGTCCTGGTATTCTGTGATACACATACTACACCTAGTGAAAGCGTTGTCATCTAAGGCCATGGCACTTATTGGGAGTTCCTCATCGCCATAGAAGATGGTGAAGCCATCTTCAGAGATGGACAGGCAAGGATGGGCAGTGTCCTCCAGGAGATAGAAAAATGTACCTGCACAGGTAAAACAGCGTTCAGTGTCATGTGAATGTGCATAAATTCATGTAAATAGTAAGCAGGTACATTTATCTAGGTTACAGCTTAATACTTATATTACTGAGATTTTGAACACAAGACATTTATTTAATTGTGTAACCTTTGTTTATACAAGGGTAACTTAGCTGAAGATGGAGATACTGTTTTCCAATGAAAGCAGTCACAAACAGGATGGGGGATAATCAATTATGCTTGAAGTTCCAAAGATATTTAACTGTTCTGCTATAAATCTTGAGGTCACAAACCAGCTATGAGCGAGCTTTTCTGTATCGTTTTAAATGGGATATTCACATTTGCTTTGGCCAAAAGTAGCATGAACATGCTGATCTCACCTGTAGTGGAGATAGTAATCACTTCACTCCTGTCACTGGGCCCTCCGACGTTGACCGCTCTCACAGAGATGAGGTAACATCGTCCTGGCTGCAGCTGGATCAGACACTGACAGGTGGGAACTGCGACTATAGACCTGGCCGAGGTAACCAGAGACTGGTTAATGTTTTAAAAATATGTTAAATGCAGAACAATGACCAGTGGTTAAACAGAAATGTATGTTTACATATACTCATATTTGAAATTTCAGTTTATGCCCACTTTGCAAATGTAAGTTCACTACATTGATAAATGGTAATCTATTCTTCAAAGTGACCTAATGAGAGATGAAAATGACCCCAAATGTGGGCACAGCATTCTAGCTGAGACTAACAGTACTGCAAGGCCTGAAGCTAAGAATAGATTTCTAGGACAGAGTGCATCTTGATTCAGCAGCTCTATATCCATGGGACCTCAAAAAAAAAAAAAAATCCCTGGCAAGCACTAACACTAACTTGTTTATTTTGAAGCAAAAGCTTCATTAAAGGAAAAGCCAGTGAAGACAAATATCACAGAGTACTGCATCTTTGAAGTTCTGCATTTCCAGCGAAGTGCTTCTATTTTTACTGAGCTACTTTAACTTTAGTTGTGACCTCTTCAAGGAGAGCAGAGTTAAATTTTGAGCTTACTCAATCCGTGTTGTTCATAACAGCTCTTACTCAGTGATGCTGCTCTCTGTGCCATCAGCACCCATCTCCCTGAGCTCCACTGTGTAAGAGTCTACAGGGTTGGTGTTTCCTGACTCCCAGCGGATCAGAGCAGCCTCTGGACAGCTACTGCACTCCCTCTGCTTAATCACTGGGGGAGACGGCACTAGGGAGAGAGGATTTAGACTTTATTCCCACTAACATGCCAGTCTGTGGAGTGATTACAAAACCAAGAAAAGTAGCAGAGCAATTATTATTTTAACTGCCACAAGTTTAATAACTCTTCATGTAGATGGAGGAGTGTGACATTTATTACCTGTCATATATAAAGCCTTCTCGCTGGCTGGGCTGATGCCTGTGGTATTGGTAGCTGTCACCCAAAGCTCATACTGAGCATTGGGCAGCAGATCTGCCACAGTACAGTGCGTCTCCATCACCGTCACCTTGCTTACTGAAACGAGAGGACACACTCAGATCGGAATATGTTCAAAGAAATGCGGGATTGCCACATCAGTAGGTACAAGCTGAGCAGCAGATGGTGACACTATCATGCAGTGCACATCTGCGGGGAAGCGTCTCCGTTTCATACCCTGCGGTGTGAAGGCGCTGTCTGCTGGTGTATCCTCCAGCACTGGACGGTAGTAAAGCTCGTAGTACTCCACCGTGTCATCAGAGAACAAGCTCCAGCACACACGCAGGGATGTCTGGGTGGCAGAGTTGGGCATCTGGGGATTGATTACTGGGGCAGATGGAGCTGTTTGGGGTTTTTTGTTTGTTTTAACAGAGGAGATTCACTGTTAAAACAGCATTATTATCAAGTCATAACATTTAAATGTTAAGGCATCATATTCTAGTTAAAGCTCATTTTAATAATTATGAGTCTCATTTTCAGTGATGAGGAAAACACCTTGTATCCAGCCGTTACTACATCTTGTGAAGTGGAAAAGAACTGCATGATCCTAAAATTTGGAGTTTTCAGTGAAGTAAAGGAGGCTATTGGTGGATACAGACCCGGCACGACGTTGATTGAGTCCATCATGGTTTTGACATCTGACAGGTCGGCGAGCTGCGTGTTAAATTCAAGACACGTAGATTTGAGGTCAACCTCGTCTGTGGCAAACTCCTCAATTCTAGTGTGGTACAAAAAGGGGTAAAAAAAAAGCCCTCAATCAAAAACAAGTAAACGTAATGGTAAAGCAGCATGCGATATGCAATCCGGTGGATGATCACTTGCAATGCTTACAGTTTGATCCTTAAAAAAAAATCTTCACACTTACTGTCCACACACATGCTTTTCCTTGAGCATTCAGTTTTGTGCAGTGGGTGGAGTTTGTAAACTAAACGATGCACATCTAAAATCAAGTTACATCAAATTAGTCGGACACCACAGGGAAGAAAAGTGCATGTTATCGATGCATCGTCTCTTAAAATTACACCATGCACACTCACTGTGCAGCATCGTGGTTACCTTTTAATGATGGGCATAACAGTCTGTCAATAAAATCCAAAGAAATCACTTTAACAGCAAAGTAAAAAAAAAATAATTATAAAGGCAAATCAATATTTCATATCTACAACAACATTAGTTGGCCATTCTTTTGTCGCCCATCTACAGAAATGATCCGGTGGAGACATTAGTCACCTTCAGGAAAAGCCTCTTGTCCTGGCTGCGATAGACCTCTTGCGCTGTCTCAATGAGCTCCTTGGAGGCGTCGAGTGCCCGTCCACAGGCCAGCAGCTGGCTGTACAGGGTTTCCAGCTTACTCTTCTTCTCCTCCTGCAATCCAGCTGCGCTCTCATCGTGTCGCTGAGACAACGTCTGCAGCACGTCATTGTGGTGCTGCTCCAAGTGCTGCTCCTGACGCCCAAAATTCTCCTGTACATACAATAATATGATCGCAGTGGTGTCGTTACACATTTGTTATATCAGATGTGGTTTACACATTTGTTATACAGTAAACAACAAAAGATGATTTGATTCTCACATTCAGACTTTTCATGCTATAAAACTGGCTTCTTTATTACTGTAAATTTTAAAAAAAGCATCCCTGTATGTTCACATGACGATAAAACAATAAAATTATGTCAAAACAAGTGACATTGCTTTCATTAAACTAGGCTTTTGAATAGTACCTCCACAGTGAGGAAGATCTCTTCCAGATGACCTGCAAAGCTCTCCATCTCTGCAACCTTCTCTTGCAGCTGATCCCTAATTGAGATGATCTCCCTCTGAAAGCAGTTGGACAGCAAACTTCAGGTCTTTCAAACCTGCAACATAGACTATTACCCAGCCTGGTTGGGGTAACAGTTACCTCTACTGGTTCATGTAAGAGTTTATGCTGTTTGCTGTGTTCTGTATTTATGCTGCCATTCAGCCCAGTTCTCTCTCAAAGAAATGAATAAATGCAGTGAGACAATTGTGGCAGAACAGTGGTCAGATAAAATGGGAAAATATATCCTGTGCTGAATAAGTGTTGGTGTCCTCACCTCAGTTTCTCCCTCCTTAAAGACATCATCCTCATCACTTCCATCTTCTGCTCCAGTGGGAGATGGAGATGAACCTGAATTGTAGGTCTCCATAGCAGTAGACTCTGTGCTTAACTCCTGGTGCTCAGCCTCCTCTGCAATCACACCCAGCCTGCCTCCTCTGATCTCATATAGGTCCATGATGACTGGGACTGAGGGTGGAGAGAGGCTTAAGTTACCTGATATCAATCTGTAGGTGAGTACACTTGTGAAATAATATTTTAAAACTGCATCAGAATTTAACAAACACAGCAGCATATGTCGTAACTCCACTCTTCATAAGTTATGTATGTAACTGTTGGAGTGAACAAGCAGCTGACAACAAATTTACCTGAAAAATTAAGGAAGCCGGTCGGTTCTAAACAACCATTTCAGGCCAGCAGCAGTATCAGTCAGAACAGCTGTGGGCGTTCAGCTCCAAAGCAAAAGCAGCGACAAAAATAGACGGGACTGCGTTTGCTCGGATTTCACGGGCATGCCAAATATCCGCGCAGGAAGCTCTTCATTCATTAAATAAAACGTATGATTCAGACTCGCTAGAAGCCTGAGATCTGTCGAAAATGTAAAGAACTACAACTAAAAGTTAAATGCTTTAATTTTTAGGAGTTGGAAATCCCCGAGCATGTGATTCAAAGGTCAAAGTTAAACCCAGTGCGAGAGCCTTATGGCGCATTCAGGACTCCTCGTAAATTTGCTTTAATGACGGTTCAAACGCACAGGATTAGTGACCCGCCTGATCCTAATTTTATATTATAATTTTAATGACCAAAGCTGTACCGTGCTTTTCGTGGTTATTATTTTTATTAGCTAAAATAAAGTAAAGTTATAAAGTAGCTTGCTCAAGAGAAATAGTTTACCTGCATTATTAGAGGACGTGTTTTATTAATCTTCTTACGCCATAAAATTGCAGGACATGCTTTATCTTAATATTTATTTTCTACAATTTTTTTTTAAGTAGATGTTTGTCATTGTAACTCTGTTAACATTTATTCTCCGATACTTCCAATGCTCGTGAAGGCAACTGACGTCAGACAAATGGCGGACCTTGTAAACAGAGGCTGCAGCTTCTCGGAGGCCAAAGTGAAACAGCTCTTTTTAGGATGAACAGCATAGATTGTGAACGGTTAGACAGTCTGGAGGGGTGGGTGGCGGTTAAGAACAACATCTTTGAGGAAGATGAGATGTTCAAATTGGGCTTTATCGTGCAGTGGAACGTCATCGAAAGTAAGTTCGCCGTCACCTGCCACAACCGGACGTTACAGCGGCAGAAACGCAAATCCGAACCTGCCGCCGACGACCCTCAGATGAGCTGGGCAGGACTCTTCTCCGTCAGCGATTTAAAGCACATCCATCAGCAGTTTACGTGCGTAGCAGACGTCCTGGGAGGCTGCTTTCCGGATTTGTCGAAGTTTGACAAGGGCAACAACATTTGGGAATTGCTCTTCCTGAATCGGAGGTCAGGTCCCGAAGATGACGAAGAGAGGGATTATGATGTCCCCTGTAGGAAACTCGAGAAATATTTCAGCACAGCCATTGACCTCTGCGGGCGAAAAATTGTTCTCGATACCTTGTTCGCACAGGATGACCGGGATGTTGAGGAGTACTTTGAAAATTTACAGGAGTTCAAAAAGAAGAGCATGCAGGAGGAGATGTCAAGGGCCAAAGGTCACCTGAGACAGGTGAGGAGAGCCGCAGATGCTCGCTCCTACACACACACACACACACACACACACACACACACACACACACACACACACACACACACACTCACCAACACAACAGTGCGCAGAAGCCAAGACCAGATCTATCTAATACCTCATTCAGCCTCATTCATATCAGTTAATGTTGAGTCCCAACAAGTCCTGGTTATTACAGTCTTCACTATTCTGAGAAGTTTAAAACTGTAGTCTGACGGGACTAGCTCCGCTCAGTGGTGGTGTAGGTCTAAATCAAGTCTACAATGACTCTGCAAACCTTTGTTACAATTTGTATTACAGCCAAAGCTTTAGCTGTTGCGACACCAAAAGGACTGATCTCTTTTTGTTGTTCACAGCCTTTTAACATGCATTTAGTTTGTTTTACAGTTAAGTGACAGCAAAAAGCAGTAAAATGACAGCCAGAAGCTCAGAGATTTAAGACCATGAGCAAAATGCATCACGTGGGCATCGGAATAGAGATCTAGTTCCATCTGAGATCCTTTGGAGGGCTGCTGTTTGCTGCAATCGTATGCCTCCCCCTTATTGAGTTCTTTTTATCAAAATAATATGGTCCGAGTCATAGCAGTATCGTGCCATAACTTTCTTTTTTACTCTGTTTTTACAGTTTCCACAGACGCCATAATACAGCTCACTGAGCTGAAAACCTGTTTATTTGTTTCCCCATACAGAGAACGGATCAGTAAAAGAGACAATAAGAAAGTGGACCTGTAGGAAGAACTGATGGCATTGGCACGTGTAGAATAAATATATTAGTATCCATACTTAGTGTCTGTAACATGTCTATGTAATCCAGTGTTACAGTCCTGCTGTAAATGATACCTTCATGAAAATCCCATGCTTCTGTTTGACTGTCTCAGATGGCGGTTTGTGGTGCTGTTTTGATAGTTTTTGATGGCTAAAGCAAACTTTGTTCTTCTGATATGCTGGAATAGACTAATCCTTGTTTTACTAGTACCTTCTGTTTATGTATCATGAATCCAAGTGATCTAACATTTTCTTAACCAATATCAATATACTGTACCTGAATATGAAGAGCAAATTTGTTTGACTTCAGCGGTCAGCGTCAGAGAACCGAGTCCAAGAATCCATGTGGTGTTCAACCACAAACCTCATCTTGAAGTGACTTCACAAGGCTGCCTTCAGCCCACCCAAGTTGTATTCTGAAAGGTCTAATGTCAGCTGTTATGTTAGCCACCTTGGAGTTGTACCAAAAAAAAAAAAAGTGGTTTTTCCATTTCATTCTAAATCTGAAAAGTCCTACAGAGCAAAACTAAGTTGTGGTGGTGTTTGTTTTTCATCTTCACAGCTGCTACAAAGTCACAGCAGTGCTGACAGGATGGTTGTGCTGCTCAGCATCTATGAGGAAGAAAACGAGGCCTACCAGGACCTGGTCACTGTTGCCACAACTTTCTTCCAGTACCTCCTACAGCCTTTCAGGGACATGAGAGAGCTGGCCTGCCTTTACAAGATGGACATCCTGGTAAGTACACTCCTTGTTAGGATGTTGTACATGATTACATACAGGAGATGTAGCTTGTTTTAACAACAGAAAATTTTGACAAAAAAGAAAAGGGAGGATTTCATGCTTATAGAACATGTTTAATCTGAAGCATTCTTTGTTAGTAAAAAAAAAAGAAGTGTGTGTGATTTATTTATTTATTTTTAATTTACAGTACAGTGCAAAAGTCTTGGGCGCCCTGCTTTGATAGGTGCAGCGATAAATTGAAATGTGAAAACATATGGAAATGCAGTACATAAGGCAAAATTTGTACAAAATTTGACAGCCAATATTTGGCATAACCACCTTTATTCTTCAACACAGCTTGAACTCTCTGAGGCAGCTTTCTTGTCATTTCTTTAAGTAGTCTTCAGATATAGTGCTCCAGGCTTCTTGAAGGACATTCAAAGCTCTTCTTTGGATTTTGGTCACTGTTTGTTCTGTTCTGTTATGGTGATCCCACACTGCTTCAATAATGTTGAGGTTCGGGCTTTGGGGACTCATAGTGTTCCATTTTGTGTGCGTGTGTGTGTGTGTGTGTGTGGTTTTGTTTTGTTTTTATATTCGGGTATGCTTTTACTGCACTGGCAGTGTGTTTGGGATCATTGTCGTGCTGGAAAATGAAACTCTTGCCTATTTCAAATCCTTTCCAGATGCCATTGCATCGTGGTTCAAACTCTGATGGTACTTTTGTGTTTTCATAATTCCAATTTTGACAAGATGTCCAACACCATTGGATGAAATGCAGTCCCCAAACCATGACAGAGCCTCCACCATGTTTTACAGATGGCTGCAGACACTCACTGGCCCTTTTTCCACTGACCCTGTGCCAAACGCTCGAAGCATTCAGTGTTTTTTTCCACCGCAAACTCACTCAGTGCTCAGCCAAAAATTGGGTTCTGCTCCAGCACTGCAAACTAGCTGGTCTGGAACCAAGAATGTGTGATTCAAGCAGCAGACTCTGTCGTCTCAACATAAATCTTTCTACTGCTATTTCACTGCAAGGTGTGTATTACACGAGAAAAGCCATGCAATTTTCACGGCTGTGAATTAGGTTCGACCCTAAGGCTGAACTTGCTGCTTTTTATCAGTTCATAACAGATAAAAGGACGCAAACAAAACTACTGTAGCAAGTGCGTACTTGAAGTCTTAAGTACGCACTTGCTGCAGTTTTGTTTGGACTGTAAAATATGTCCGCAGCAGAAGAAATAAAGTTTGCAAAAGGGGAGCCTGTTCTGCGATGTTTGTGTCCTTCGGCTTCCGTTTCCAGTTGAGGAACCGACCACACTCGTCTGTAACGGATCGGCTCACCAAGCAGTGAAAACGCAGGCCCGATCTTAAGCGGTTCGCTGGTTTATTTGGAACCAGCACTGGCATGAGCACCGGCACCTCGTAGGAAACATGTGGAAACATGGTAACTGTTGTACCTCTAGAACCTAGTACCTCTACCTCAAGTAGATGGATCAACTGAGGGGCCAGATGCATCTCCTAGGTTCTGTGTCTAGTGGATTTTTTTTTTTTTAGAACATGACTTTCAGATACTGCTCATCTGCAGTTGATAGTTTTATAGGCCTCCCACTTCTTCTTTTGTCCTCCACTTGTCCAGTTTCCTCCGATCTTTTAAAGTCACACTGCACACCTGGACTGAAAATGAGTGAAAACAAGCAATGTCCAAAGAAAAAGTTACATACAGCTGTTGCTCAAGAAACTAATCTAGTTTCTTGGAAGCGAAATTTAAAGAAATGAGGGGTAGCTTAAACCTTTGCACAGTACTGTACTATATGTCCTTTAGTGATCGCTGAAGGGCCCATTTCACTCTTAATTGGTGAATTCATTATTGCTGAGCCACATACAGCACTGATAGATAGACTGACCTCTTAACGGACTCTTAAGTCCCTGAGTGTAAAGCTGTCCACTGTTTTACTTGCTGTGCTTGTCTGCAGAAGTCTTTGGAGTTTGAAGACTTGGGTCCTAAGAGAATTGCAGCTCTGGAAAAGGAGGCGGAGGAGTGGAGAAAGAAAGCAGAGGATGCAGTCGCCTCGATTCAGGACATCACTGTCACCTACTTTGCACAGACTTCAAAGGCTCTGGCTGGTATAAGTTGCTGTGTTTATTTTTGTTTAGATGGTGCAGTTAATTCCTTTTATGTGTTACACGGGGGGGGGGGTACAGCTCTAGTCACAAGTTAAATTGAATCTGCATTCAGTATATAGTATTCATCAAATGTGTAAATAA
>VUQJ01010553.1:7360-22675 GCA_015108635.1 Andinoacara biseriatus
ACGCCTTAAAGAAAAAGTCATGAAAAATTTGGGGAGGGGGTGGGTGTGGATTTGACTGCTCAGCGCTCCAAAAGCTGAAAATATGAAATATCACCCATCTGTATATTTTTCATTTAAAAATAAATTTATTACTGCCCTGCCACATGGCAGTACAATCCATAGGGACAACAAATATAAATACATGAATACATAAACAGGTGGACAGATTGGCTTTTTCTCCACTTTCTTCGCTATTGGCTTCCTCAAATGTGAATAAGAGGTGAAGGCCATCTTCTTCTCAGAATCCCTGCAGAAGGCTGAATAAAGACGATGGGCTTGATAAAGCATTTCCAAATCTCTCTTATCTGCTTTTTTTTCTTTTTCTTATTAACCTTTATTCATCCAGGGAGCAGAGTCGAGACTAGCAAGCTCCACTCTTCCAGCCACATTTAGTACTGTGCAGCTGTTTTTTTGTCCTTGTGTCCTCCTCTGAATTTAAACTCTGACAATAAAGTTAGAACCTTTGCTTTGTTAGTCATTCTTCACAGTCACATAAGCAGACACATTAACAGTGGAAGGACACAGCACTTTGACTTTGAGAAGGGAGGCAACTTTTTTTTGCTATTTTTGATAATAATTGAATATGCCCACCAGTAACCCTGCTTGACTTCCCACCATGTAGCTGAAGACACTGATATGAAGCAAGAAGTCCATTCGTCTATCCACCCATCCATCCAAAACCATCAGTTACTGGACGAATAATCCATGACTTTTCAAGGGCTTTTACATCTTTACTACTGAATCACAATGAGTTGTATGCTGCAACTTCAACCTTCTCTGTCCCAGAGTGAGTAATTATTTCAAAGGATACGACTGTAAGACATGAATGATTATCTGAGGTCAAAACAAAAACCAGACTGAATTGTGTTTGGTTGGAAAAGCCAACTTAATCTTGCAGGATTTTGCCATTAAAACAAAAAGAAAGGATAATTGTTTAATACGGGCCATATTGTTGTATTAACGACAGAAGTCAAAAAGTTGCTGTGGCAATTTCAATGAAAGTTGTCCTAAGCTGACTTTGAAGTTAGTAAGGAATGCAGCCTTCCATCTATTCTGTGGGTGCAAAGAGTAAGATGTTGGACAGGGGTGGATTAAAAGTATCAGAGTATGCTATTAATGGGACTTCCTGACTTTTGTCGTCTTCTGTCAAGTGGATACTGTTACAGTGGTTGTTTGTATTAAACATGGCAAAAGTTTTAAATAATGAGGTTAGTGTATGCATAAGTTGTTCCAGCAAGCCTAAAGCTCAATCTTCAGACTGCTGTCAACACTGGCTCTGTATGATGTCACTGAGTACAGATATCCCTAATATGCTCATATCCATCATTGCACAGAAGCCCCACCCACTCACTGTTCTAACTTTGTTTGTGAGGTACAGCCACTCAGAAGAAAGCTGGCTGAAAGTGATGGGGAAGTGAGCTAAAAGAGATTGTTTTGAACTATGGATCATGTAAAGCTACTGTAGCTAAATCTAAGATTAAAAATACATGGTTTAAAGTGAGGTAGGTGTAGTTTGAGGACTGGGATTTGTTTTGCCCAAACCACCTCAACGGGCTTATTTTGACACGCAGGAGCAGAGGCTCTACTCCAAGAGGCCACTGGATGTCCAAGCTCTTAACACTATCTTTAAGGCCGAGACCAGCCCTGGACAATCACCACTTTACCAAGATGGAGAGGTTTGCACATCCCTGTGATCCTGGAAGCTGTGTTGTTCAGGGCAATAGCTCCTAGTAGAGTTTCCAATGCAAAATGATCCCAAGGGATGGACCAGACAGAGAGCGATTCAGAAAATCCTAATGGTGTGAAGCCTGGTAACTTCTCCTGGAAACAGGAGTCCAGGGCCCTCTCCTGAAACCAGGTCTGGGAGGGGAGCTTGGAGATGAGCATCTGGTGGGCAGACCTGTGTTCATGGCACTTGGTCAGGATTTGTTGCTTTGTGGGCCCAGCACTTAGGGACAGGCATTGGGTCGGGTGCAATGTGAGCTGGGTCTGTGGAACTCACCATCTCAGGCTGTGATTGTCATTTTAACCCATTCTAAAAAGGCAGATAACCAGAAACTAGAAGATGACCTCTTCTTGTTTCTGAAGATGACATTAGTTACAGTTAGACTGTGGATGTATCAGTTGTGTACTTGGTCTGTAGATTCCATAAATATAGCACTTCAGTCTTTACGAAACAGATGCCCTGTAGCATAATCCGGCCAACGGTTTGTCAGATTTGCATCTTTGTGCCTCTGAGAGGCTTTAGGACAACATTTCTGCCCAAGTGTCCTTCACAGAACTGATGTTGTTCTAAATGCCCACATTTACTGCAGGCGTTTTCTAGTGCCCTTTATATAAGGTTAATTTATTCTTAGTTATCTTTCATTAGCCAAGCTAAGATGCCAAAATGAAGGCTCAAAGCCATAAGTCCCTTTTTTGTGACGTGTAAAATGTTTCAGGATCCTATGTTGTTCAAAGAGTCCATCCATTAAGTGTGTCCTCATCGGTTGTCTTTTTTTGTAAGTGTTGGTACATAATGGGCTGGGCTGCTGCGTTAAGAGATCTTGTATTTGCATGGCTTGTAACCTCTGCAGCAGTTATTCATCCTCCACGAAAAACATTTTGTGTATGTGTAAATACACTCTTTATCGTCTTCAATAAAAGTTTTATTGTGCTGCAGAAGATTATGGATTTCTCTATTAGGGGTTCAATAAGATTAAAATAAAACATTAAAAGAACGAACTTTGCATCTGTGTGTGGAGCTCTCCAAGTTAAGTTTGTATAAACCTGAAATGAAAACATCAATTAGCTCCTCTTGTTGTTGTCTTCTGTCTGTCCTAGTCCCTCCCACTGTCTGTCTGAGGACACTGAGACCTTCTCTCCCTTTGATGGCACTTGTGCCTTGAAGACAAGGCTATTCAATCTGAGCAACCCTGAGAGTCAATGAAAGTTTGTGCATCGTAAATTTCTACATGGTGCAGACGAGGGCAGGGTTTTTATTGAAGACCCCTTCGATGGCATCTGAAGCTTCGGGCACAGCACAAAGACCTCATTTAAACTGTCTCGTCCAAAGAAAGAAGCGGAGAAAGGAGAGGGGAGGAGACGTAGATCAAAAGGAGAGCTTTGTTGGCGCTGCTGTGGTGCTTTGTACTTCAGCTGAGGGGACTACCAGGGGGTTGTCAGGGAGGTTAGACTGTGTTTCTCTGTCTGTCATTTAAAAGATTCATTCAAAGCAGATAGCCTCACAGTTTTATTGAGCTGAGTTTCTTAGTTTTCACCAAACTCTCTTAAATTCGCATGTTTATACAAGAAGTGAAATGTCCACTTTAAGCTTTTGCGAGGATGCTTCGTTATAATGAATTAACAGGTTTTTGACCTTTCTTTCCACAGAACTATAATCATTTTCAAAGAAAAGCTCCTCTCTACCATCGAGTGAATCTCTAAGTGAATCCACTTTTAAATTGTATGAATATTTTTTTGGTATGAATTAACCTAATTAGATGCTTATAATCACTAACTTTCTGGAGTTTTCAATCTTTTTTCTTGTGCACAGCATGCTCTAAATAAAGCACATTCATTTTCATATATATTTTCACATTACTTCCCACCACTAAGATGCATGACTTACAGTGACAAACTGTGTATAGTTTGAAAAGATCAACATAGTCACCGTGGTGTCACCTATTGTTTTGTGAAGTCTTGATGTTTACATTTTGTCTATTGGCCATCTTGGTTTTCTGGAGCCAGAAGTTTCCATATTATAACAAAAGAAGGAAGTGCTAATTTATCAGCTAGAACTATCAGGCTTGGTTAATAGCGTGCATCTGCTGACTACATCCATGCATCACACAGATTCATATTATTACAAGAAATTGGAGTACTAAGTTATCAACTAGAAAACTTGCTAAGCGAGTTATCGAGCAGACACATAAATCTGCTAATTACTGCTAAATAGTGAAACTAACACTATTAGAATTTCACTCACCAAAACTGGAAACTGCCTTGATGGGCTGCAGAAGTAGAGACAGAGTAGAGGTTTCTGGCACAACTTCACCTACTTTCAAGGTGCATAGTGAAAAACAAAGTCTGAAGAGATTAAAGCTTCAGCCATGCTTGTAGCATAAAGAACAAATTTTTTGTTTGACATGTTTTGATTTTTGGCCTTTAATCAGGATAATCCTCTTCATACAATTAACCACAGAGAAAGCCATGATATGTGTCAGATAATTGCACTCACATCTTTCAGAAGGTGATATCTACTGGGTACAGTCACCTGTGATGGTGCATCTGTCAATAAAACCAACAGTGCTTCTAACAATGCATAACTTCAAGTATTATTGAGGTTTAAATGTGTTTACAAAGAAGATCATCATCCATACAGTTGTTTATAACATGTTTATTTTTGCTGTAATGTTGGGGATTGTCTTGCTCTTAGAGTCAGCCTCAAAAATGCAGGACGTCCTGACCAACATTTAGCAGCAATGCAGCAGCACATGACTGCATCTTCTCACTCTGCAGTAAACCGGCGTGGACGTGTCTGTGACAGTGACCGATCCTCGTTTTTGCCTTTGATGAAACTCTGACACAAAGCCGCTCCGAGAACCATAAAAACAATAACCACTTCCAATTAGCCACAGTAATTACTTAATAATCAGCAGATAATTGCACCACTATGATGACTGTCACAATTTATTCATAACTTTGTGTGTGTATGTGCGTGTGTGTTGGATATTTTTATCCCTATGGATACTCAACATCCCTGCAATGTTTGAAGGTGAAAAGTGTAAGAAAGTGTAAGAGGAAACTGTTGGTCCTCACTTGGTTGCAGAGTGTTAGTGTTAGGATCTATCATCATATCCATGAATTCAATGTTTTTGTCATACAGTATAATTATTTTCTATTATGTTCTCATTTTTGTTTGAGCCTGAGAAGCCAAAAGAGAAGATCCTTCAGAATTCAGTCAAGTATTTCATTATTATAATTGTCTATTAATATTATTGATCTATATCAGGGGTGCCCAATACATCGATCTACTGGTCGATTGTAAGAGGAGTGCAGGTATCGCACAGAAGGCCCAGTGAAGTTGGGGGAAAAATGTAGATCGCACAGCATTAAAAGAAGTAGCAGATGGATGATAAACTATCATTCGTTACCACCCTACGCATGCGCATTTAACCACGTTAGCTTCGAAGAAGTGTGGGCACCCCTGATCTATATGAATAAAGAACAACACTTAGGAAGCGGATCCAAATAGAAATAAAATATAAAAAATAATATTAAAAATTAAAAAGTTACCGCTTTCATAACCTTTTAATCCCTCTGATATAATGCAGAATTGTTGGATTGCAAAAACACGCACTATGGTGTCATTCATTATTCATTCATTGTTCATAAAAATTATGAACACAATTTGTCCAATGCCCACTGGAAACAAGTCCAACATACTGTCCGCAATGTGGTCCAAGCACCTGCCAAGCTCCTGATCAACTGAGACAGCGCTACAACATCCAGAGCCTTCAGCAATTTAAGGCAAATCTCATCCACCCCAGGGGCCCTGCCATCAACGTGTTGTTTAACTACCTCAGTGGCCTCACCCACAGTGATAGCTGAGTCACCCACCTCGTCCCCTTCCTCTACAGAGGACATGTCAGTGGAGGCTCTCAAAGTATTCTTTCCACTCCCCGACTACATCCTGAGTTGAAATCAGCAGCACCCCAAATGTCCTATACATTGTGGGAGCAGAGCACCGCTTTCCCTCATGAGTCACCTGACAGTTTGTCAGAATTGCTTCAAGGCAATTCAAAAGTCTTTTTCCATGGCTTCAACAAACTTGAAGTTTTTGCTTCAGCCACTGCCCGAGCCACAGCTGGAGGAGGATAGGACTCCTTCTTCAGATTAATTCTCCCTTCACCTCCGGTGTCCACTATCTGATTGGGGGATTAACACCATGACAGGCACCTACTAATGTACCTTTCACCCACAGCTCTACACAGCAGCCTCAACCTGGAGGTGCAGAACATGGTCCATTTGGACTCATTGTCCTCACCCTCCCTCAGAATGCTGTTGAAGTTCTGCCGGAGGGGGGAATTGAAGATCTTGCAAACTGAGACTCCTTCCAGTTATTTGAAGTATTCCAGAGGGAATCACCAGATTGAGCATCCTCGAGCACACTTGAGCACCTCACCCACTAACTCCAAGAAGGCTGGGTAATCTGAACTATCATTCAGCTCATGATTTTGTTATCCACAAGTAAAAACTCAGACATACAGGCACCGAGCCGAAAGGATACAAGGATACCCAACCCAGAACACCACCTCTCACCGAGGGCGACTCCAGACTGGAACAGAGTCCAGCCCTTCTCCAGAAGGGTTGGTTTTAGCTCCCATAACCCTATCCTGGACAGGGTAAACTGTTCCCTTGATCTCTCATAATGGTCATTGGAATTGGTCTTTGTCTGGCCCCACAACCAGGACTAATTTGCCTTGGGGCCAAACTCCCTGGGGATCACTGGGACACATAAACCCCTCCACCATGATAAGATGGCGATTCGTGGATAATTTCCCACAATCATAGGGTAATAAGATTAGTAACTATTGGCCTGCAGAGTGACAACTTGTGTCAGCTTAAACTGCTTTATCTTGTGGCTGTTTTCAGATCACCAACTGTGTGCTGCAAAAAAAATAGCCTTGCTTGTCTGTGTCTGTAAATCCACTGGCCGCATGGCATCTTATGTACAAGCTACACTCCTCGCTGTGTCTCTTATCCAGCACAGTGAGCCCGCAGGCTTGTGTGTGCGTACGTCAATCACTGCCAGTGTGAAGACCTTGATGGTACGCTGCCATTGGCCTCAGAGGGCCACGCCATCCATCCCAGATGAAGATGAAGTTAATAGGAAATCTATCGGCCTTTGACACTGACAGCCGCAGGCACAAAGAGCAGAGGCTGAGTCTCTGAAATGACTAGACACACTTTCACCTGTTCCTGCTTTTGCGCTTTATTTTTTAATGAGAGCAAATACTATATGCTTTTGCACTGTTTGCAAAGAAATTATTCTTTTGTTGGGGAAATTGGTGGTGTTCACAAAATGTGATGAAAATTTTCCAGTCAGAACAATTAAGCCATGCCTGCTGCCAACAATGCTAAAACTTGTGGTGATATCATATTCAGTCTTTTCAGTTGTAAGTTTCATATGAAGGTTTTGATTTCAACTTACATTAGTATGAAACTGAGCATGTTGAGTATGAAAAGACACATTTTTTCATATTCTGTTCCTGTCCACATTATTATATAAAAGCTAATATGAAAGCAAAAGAGCCTTTTTTAAAAAAATAGAAAAAAAATGTACATCAACACTAAAATCAGCAAATGTAAGAATCTAAATTTGCTCTAACCACACTATTACTTTCATGAGGCTGCACTGTGTTGCTTTACGTCAAGCTCTGAGAGCTCATTGCACTGCAAATTATGAAAACACAAGACAAAGTAAAAAAACTGAACTGTATTTTCATTTGACCTAAATTTAAGTTTTCTTAAACTACCAGGCATGCAATGCATTGACCTGACCTGAATCCAGGGACTTTATATGCTCATGATGGCAATGCCAACATTCTTGATGATTCACCAAGTACTGTAATAATTTTAACTTTATTTGTATAGCACTTTTCAAAACAGTTACAAAGTCCTTCACAGTTTGAATAAAAGCCACATACAAGTATATAAGTATAGAGACAGAAAGCCTTTTGTCATACTCTTAAAGCAACACCAACTGGAAAACAGTCTACCACACAACATGCAACCGAGAAATGGAATATTAATAAAAAGCCTACATTAGATTTTGCTGTGGTAAGGGGTTATTACCCTTGGTTATTATCCAATTTTGAAATTGTTGGTTCAAATCATCAGCATATATGGAGGACATCAGAAAAGAGGTACAAAAGTAAGCGTCTACAGCTATCTGTAAAACACAGTGGAGGCTCTGTCGTGTTTGGGGCTCTGTTTCAGCCACTGGTGTTGGAAAATAATGGAATTACAAACAGAAATGTACCATCAGATTTTGAGCCACTTTGCAATACCATCTGGAAAACATCTAACTGGCACAGACTTTATTTTTCAACATGAAAATGATCCCAAACACACAACCAATATAGTAAAAGCATACCTGGATATAAAAACCCATAATGGAACACTATCAATCATGGATTGGCCTTCCCAGAGCCAAGACCGCAACATTATTGAAGCAGTGTGGGATCATCTTGACAGAGAAGTGAACAAAAGGCAGCCAACATCCAAAGAAGAGCTTTGAATCTCCTTAAAGAAGCCCGGAGAGCTATTCCTGAAGACTCCCTTTTTTAAAAATCACAAGAGAGCTTGTTTAAAAGTGTTCAGGCTGTGTTGGAGAATAAAGGTGGTCGTAGCAAAAATTGATTTTCAAGCTTGCTAGAACTGTAATAAAGTCCATGTTTGCCTTGTATTTTCATGTATATTTGAACATTTCAATAGATCCCTGCACCTGTTTCCCATTTTGCTTGCAAAATATAAAGGAACAAGTATTTGCTCAAGACTTTTGCACAGTATTTATACTGTACTGTATTTTCAATCCATCACCAGACATTTATGCTGTGAATGTCCAAAACTACTTTGAGTGACAACATTTTTATGTTCAGTCCATGAGTTTGTAATGTATGTACATCCAAAATAAAAAGTTCACAGAGACGGCAGCACAGCTTCATAGAACTGCCACTAAACAAAAACACTGTTTGTAAAAGCTTTAAAGGCAATTGCAGTAGAGTAGTTTTTAAAAGCTCTGTTCCCGCCTTCTAGACTGTATTGTGTGGTGTTTTATCCCTTAGAGCTTTCCTGAACTGCTAAGATGTGGAAAGCAGTGGCTTCAATTGGATGTAATACCAAAACAGAGAGAAAAAGATGGCATTTCAAACTCATTCACATTCGTGTGGACATGACCACTCTCAGTGCTTGTCTCCTTTTCCCCACATTTACTTCTTTTGCCTCCCCCTTTTTTCATGTGAATCTCCCTTTCCTCTCCTTCTTTCTCCTCTCGACTCCACTCCCAGTCAGCATGTTTCACCTCATTTGCGCTCCAGCACATTGCCTCTCCTCGCATTCACGCTCATTTTCTCTTTACCGTTATCTTGCTCTCTGTGTTTATCTATCTATTTTACCCAGTCTTATCTGTCCCTGACTTTATCAGCACTCCCTCCTGCACTCCTTTCTTTCATCTTTCATTCTTGGGTTTACTCTCCACCAAACCTCCGCCCCCATCTGCTTTCCCATCCCATTGATGGATGATGTGGTGATGCGTCGAGGGCCTCAATCAGAGGAGCAGGGGGTTCACTGTGGAGAGCAATCTCAAAGCCAATTCCACTGATAGCCATCACAGTGTGTAGCTACATGATGCTGCAGCTATCACCTGTGGAACGAGAGAAAGAGAGCGGCCTCAAAGTGATGCTGTGCCAGGCAGTGCTTTGCTCACACTGTAGGACAGAAGGGAAAACTTTTTGTTGTTGCTGTTATCAAATAGATCAATTGGAAAATGTATTAGTTTGGAGTTTGGCCATGTTGGCTCCTGGCATCCACACGGGGACAACGGAGGCTGATTGAAAGAGCACTCAGTGATGCAGGATTGGAGGGGAAATGGATTGCAGGAAAAGCATTGCTTCTGTCCAAAGTTGCTTTGTTTTACTCTCCAAGGGGGCTCCCAGCTGGCCAGAGGGCTCTTTCATTTGCATATGAAGCATAAATGCAGGTTTATGGTGGTTAATAAGAGGATAAATATAGCTGTTATATGTAGCAAGCACATACAGTAACATGGCTTTCAGATAGTGATGCTTGGTCAGGACCGGTCAGCATTGTTACATACTAGGTACACCGCTGGCTTCAATTTTCTACTTCAGGTAAAAAGTAGAGTTCAATAACAATCCCTCAGCACCTGAAATGCATGTGACGAGACCATGGGCAAACATGCTCCACTGGTATCATCGATGTCATGGGGTACACCCACCATTAGAGGTGGGGGGAGAGGGATTTGTGTAGTATACATTTTTGTGTGGTGATATGGTATTGATACAGGAAAACTAAATATCAATGTTTTGTTAAATAAATTAAAATACTCTGGGAATGAACATGAGGGTTCATCTCATGCACTAAAATCCTGCAATAAAATTAGCACACTTACACTGACTCGACTCCATCCAACACTGGTTACACTTAGCTTGACGAAGCTACCTCCTAATTCAGACCAAGCTAATGGCTCAGTCACACAAGTTAAAAGAGGACAGCAACCTCCTTGCATCTGCAGAAAAAAAAAAAAAAACTCGGTGGCTGCCTGGTGATTGCATTGAATTTTTCCCATTCTGTGACTGATCTCAGCTAGTGGTCACTAAATGGCTGCCCAGAGCTTGAGGGTGTTGTACACCCATGACCTCTTTTGATCACAAGGTGACTGTACAGGTCGCCTCATCAGGCAACCTTTCTGCAAACAATCGCCGTCGCCGTCTGACTTGGACCGACTGCAGTCACTCTCAGAGAGATTTTCGAAGGTTTGCGAATGCACACGGATTGCAAACATGTTGCCATCAGTCTGAATGAGTCTTTGTCAATGAGCACAACTCGAGGGGACTCAACTGACTGCCAGCTGGTTTTTTTCGGGTTTATTCCTATAGAACAGGAAAGATATTGAGCTCATATGTAATACTTCATGTGGATTTCTGTTAAATGTGAATGTCTGTCTATGTAGACAGCAACAGATATGTGATATTTGCTGATTTATCACGGTTAATTGTTGATTTATCGGGAACAGATTGCATGTTATTGCCAACTTGTCCCCATTCACTCACAGACTGATTGACTTGTGGAGGAAGCTCTACAAGGCCCACGCAGTCACAGGGAGAACAAGCAAACGCCACACAGAAAGGCCCGAGTCTGGATTTCAACCCACAACCTTCTTGATGTGAGGTGTCAGTGCTAACCACTGTGCTACTGTGCCACCCTCTGAACATGTAAAATCAAGTGACTAAATCTGACCATGTAATTTATTGCCTTAAACTAACCAAGTAGTTTTACTGTCAAATTATTCATGATTTTTGATGCATAAACATTTTAATGTTTAACGTAATGGTAAATGGACTAGTTCTTATATAGCGCTTTTCTACTCTGAATGAGCACTCAAAACACTCACACAACACATTTACCCAATCACACAAGCACTTCCATATGTAACTAAGCTAAGTGCTTTTATTATCTAACATACACACACATTCATACTCAGACCCCTGCGTCGGAGTGCAACTTGGTGTTCAGTATCTTGCCCAAGGATACTTTGGCATGTGGCCCAAAGCAGCCAGGAATCGAACCGCCAACCTTCCGATTGGTAGGTGAGCTCCTGAGCTACAGCCACCCTATGCTTAAACCTAAACTAGTGACAGAAAATGTAGGTCAAAATCAAAAGTTAAAAGACTCCAGACTCCGAATCTTTGTGATCTGCCACCCCAGCTACCTTGTGGATTTTTGTTGTTCCTCGCATTAGAAATTGATGCTTAAAGGTATCCCTGTGGGCCAAAAAACGAGGCTTGAGGGTACTACTAGTGAGAAGGGGCTTCTGACAAGGTTTTAATATGTGATGATGAGTAGGGGGAGAGCATGTTTTCTGGTTTCACATTTGAGGTATTTATTATTTGTTAACAATTATGAGTCAAATGCTACCTGAAGGGTACAGTACAGACAGGCTGTTATTTAACTAATCCCCTAACAAAGATTATGGCATAGGGCACAGAGACAGGTTTCAGCATACTGTGGTGGCAGTACTGTAAACATTCCCTGCAACCTGTAGCTTAGATTTGTTGAGCTTTCACTATATTTACCCAGACTGTAACAAATTCATGAAAGGCGTCATTTTGTCTCTTGCTGTGTCCCTGCTTGGAGGCTAGATTGTCTGAAGTCCTGTTTCAAAGGCGTCTTCTGATGCAGCCAAGAAATGCAGCCTGAGTTGCCCTGAAATGCAGGGACTCAACCTGTGTATCTTTGCTGCCACAGTCAGTTTTGGGCCAGTCGATTCTTTGAAGCCACTGCTGTGTGTGCAGAAAATACTGTGAACATAGCATCTTTCAGATTGTTCTGATGGCCAAAGTTTTTGTTTGTAGTGTAAGCGCTCTACGTTATTGGCAAATGGAAAGTCCAGTTTGATTAAGGCTGGAGAAAAACTGTGGTTACGGCAAACAAACATTGATAAGGTAAATGGAATGTATTTGTATAGCCCTTTTCTTATCGACCGCTTAAAGCACTTCACACTTCAAGCCAAATTCACTCGTTCACACATACATTCATAGAGTGCTTTGTTCTGTACATACAGCACTTTATCTGTAACACACATTCATGCACATGAATGGATTAATTGAGGGAAAAATTCCTCCCAGTGCATCGATTTATTATTTGGTGTCCTGAAGCCGCAGATCAAACCACAGACTATCCAGTTAATTGATGACCCACTCCAACTCCCGAGGCCCAGGTACCCTGTTTTTGTTAGGGTTAGCCTTACACACAACACACTATGAAAAGGAATCAGTGTCATTATTTTTGCCTTTTGGGAGCAAATGCAGGATGACAAACTTGCATTAATATTAGGCTCAAGTTCCATCTCTTTCTGTAGGTACAGGCTTCAGTCAATCTGAGCACGAGAACGGGGAAGAAAGGTGATTTAATTGTTGGTTCCAGACAGTCTGAGGTGAGTATTTCAGAAACTGCTGACCTGCTAGGATTTTCCCGCACAATCATCTCTGGTCTGGTGTGAAAAAGAGACAATATCCAGGGAGCAGCAGAAAATGGCCAGACTGCTTTAAACTGGTCGGAAGGCAACATTAGCTCAAATAACCACTCATTACAACCAAGGTATGAAGGAGAGCGTCTCTGATCCCGCAATATGTTGAATCATGATCCAGATGGGCTAAAGCAGCGGAAGACCACACCGGGTGTGGGTCCTGTCAGTTACAGTTCACACGGGCTCACCAAAATGGGACAATAGAGGATTTTTTAAAAAAAATCATTGCCTGATCTGATGAATCTCGATTTCTGCAGGGACATTCAGATGGTAACATGAAAGCCTGGATCCATCCTGCCTTGTTTCAACATTTCAGGGTGATGGTGGTGGTGTAATGGTGCGGGGGATGTTTTTTTTCTTACACTTTGGGCCAAATGAGCATTGTTTAAATGCCCCAGCCAGTATTGCTGCTGACCATTACCATCTCTCTGTGACCCCAGTGGACCTATCTTCTGATGGCCGCCTCCAGCACCATTTCACAATGCTGAGGTCATCTCAAACTGGTGACTATGGAGACCATCCTTGGGTCCATCCTTTGGGATGTGGTGGAACGGAAGATTCACATCATGGATGTGCACCTGACAAATGCCTAAGGACACTGTGATGCTATCAAGTCAATGGTCCAAAATCTCTGAGGAAGCCTGGAAGTTATCCCAGCTGTCATTGGGCAGGATGCAGGTTGCCTCTCCATCACAGGGAGAGTCAGACAAAAGTCAAAATAGAATCAACAATTTGTTTAGCAATTGATTTATATTTTTGAAGTTTAAAGCATCAGTGTTAAATTCTTAATTTAAGTGGTATGTCTGAAGCACAGGCTATATCACACCAAAAGGAATCTACTTGGTTAGCTTTAGCCAATTCTGTTGCATTCAGTTTTATTTATATAACGTCAAATCAGAACAGCAGTTGCCTTAAGGCACTTTACCTTACAATACAAAGACCCTAAATTTTTTTTTAAAGCAAAAACATATATATATATATATATATCTCGGTTAGTTATCTTCAGCTTACAAAAACATTTTGTATGCACTTTTCCACAAAATCCCAAGTTTTCTTTTACATAATCTGGGTTGCTCTGTGTTCAGTGAATGATGACTGCCTTCTGATTCTGTTAGTAGGTAGGGGAGAGCACTTACTGGCAACATACTGTATATGGGACACTTATTTCTGTGTGTTTCCCAACTCCTGATGTTTGCTCTTCACACTCTGTGAGAGAATAAAAGAACCGTTTATGAAAATAAGAAAGAAAAAAAGCATCCACCTACATTAGCGTAGCCTTCGGCAGTGCATCCTATTATCTTTATTATGGGCCTATTTTTTTTTTTCAAGTGTTGCATTGAACTGTGCAACACTTGATCCCAGAATAACTTGTCCTGTGTAGGAGTATTCAAACACAGCTTTTACATTTAACCATGCAGAAGTGTCATTAGCTCTGCAGTATGCAACGAGTCTGATTTTCCCCCAGAGACGTCTATATTTGCTTTAGCCTCGGGTGGTGGCTTGATGCATATCGATGCAGACGCTCAATAATAGGCCAAGAGCTCCACATTATTGACAGCAGCAACTCCTGGCTCTTTGAAGATGTCTGCTTCAGTGAAGGAGAAGTAGGAGCATGACAGGCAGAGAGCGATGGTATGGCTAAAGAAATAGGAATGGATACTGATAAGACGACAGATATGAGCAGAGAGAAGATCCAGTGTTACATCAGTCTTTATATGTGCCGCTGCTCCTCTCCCTCTTCCTTGTCATGAACCCCCCTCTGTCTCTGCTGTACCACACAGCTGGGCCAAATAAATCTGCAGAATGAGAGAGGGAACTGGAGGCACAAATGTTATTTACAAGACAGACATTTCTTCCTGCACCCGTGCACCAGCAAAGAGCCAGGCAAACAGCTCAACCATCTATACAGATCACACTCACACAGACTGCATACAGCACACGTTCACAATGATACAAGTAAACACACACAAAAACAATAATATTTGATATATTTTATAACTGTCAAGCTTATGGGCAGGTGACAGTAGAGGGAATGCTGCACTGAGATCAACTTAATCCTTATTGTACCAAATGCTGTTGCGAGAGAAAAGGGGGCAGAAAGCGCAAAACAAAACAAGTCCTGGACAAGAAGGGAGTTGGGTATATGTGTAATGAATTATATCCAAACCTGCCACGGCCTCGGAAAAGCAAGGGAAGTAAGAAAGACTTGTGTTTGAGGCCAAGAGGTAGAAATATAGATGCTGTGTATTCTTAGTGACTGAGTAGTATTATTGAACTGTTTTTAGCATTATTGTCAAAGTGAAAATTGTCATCTGAATCGTGCCGTAATCTGCTCTTTGGCGTTTTGTTCTGACAGCAGGTTACTTCACATTTCATGCCACCTGACCTTCCAGTTGAACTGAAAGAGGAGGAGGGACAGGGGTGAAGAGAATGAATGGCTGTAATGGAAGAAAATTCATTATTGC